>JABUQX010080919.1:10000-17500 GCA_015478945.1 Trachelipus rathkii
ATATATATTATATATAATATATATATATAATATATATATATATATATATAATATATATATATATTATATAGTATATACATAAATATATATATAATATAATATATATATATATATATATATATATATTATTATGTTATATATGGGATCTTACACTTCTATTGGTGGCTGATTTAAGAGCGCACCCTAATAAAAGGATGGTAATTAAAAACCATAGTTTGAAATGATGTTTTTAATTCACAATAAGTAAAGTATGCAGAAAGTAATAAGAAGTAACAAAAGTCCTTCTGTTGAGATCTCTCCTCTTCGTAGGAGCGAAATTGGTACAAGTCACAGCCTTTTTCCAGCGCGTTTTCCCACAATTGCCCTCTGACTTTCGTTTAGTGCGAAAATTTGGATCGAAATTCAAGTCGCAGCCTTTTCCTTAAAATTTACCTCTCTTGCCGGGAGGATTTTTGGAGAGAGTATCTCTTGAGTGAGATTTTCTTCTGATTCTTAATAATTTGATTTGACTGACTTTATCTGACTGACTATCTGACTAGTATTGTATTTCATACAGGATCGTGGTTTCTATATCATTTCATTTTGACTTATGCTGTAAAATTTTGCTCGCGCAAATGTTAGCATAAGTACGAACACAAAATTAAATTTGTACAAAGTTAATAAGGAAGTGCTACAGTACTTCCCGCGCTAAACATCGGAGTGAAAGAAAAGGTAGGTTATTAATAAATGTTATAGCGGAGAGGAAAAATAACTGAAATACTAGTTTAGCTGTTCAAATGCAAACATATCTAATTATGTCCCGAAGACATAATTAGACATACAAACATTTGAAGGAAGAAGTATAATCAGAAATGTCAAATATTCAAAATACGAGCAAACTGGTTACATCCAAATCTAAACATATACTACAAAATTGATACATAAAACACATAATGTTTATATATATCTATTTGTATATTTTAAAAGTGGGCATTTAAAAATAAGCATATTGGTTATTATCCGTTTAGATATAAAAATCAACATACAAACTTTAAATACAAATAATGATTTATACATAATTAATGGATATGAAACAATAAATTATTCACCAAGTTAATTAAGATAAGGGGCCACAGTCGGAGTCGAACATTGAATCCAGGGAGGTCTTAGTAATAAGGCGTTTCCTAATGTATCCATGATTTGATCAAAGCGCACGTAAATAGTTTTCAAAGCTATAGTTACGAGAGAAACATTGATTGACATATGTAGAGACGAAGTTGCTTGAAAATTTAAGTCCTTTATTTGAAAAAAATTTCTTCATACAAAAAGGGAGGGTCACAGAACCATTTAAGAATTCGAAAAGAAATCAACAGTTCCGTATTGTTGTTGGTTTTTTTTGTTGTGGTTGGGTGGGTTTGTTTGTTGTTTTGTTTGTTTTTTGGTGAAATCAAAAAATGAATTTCTGCCCATAATCCAAACTTAAAATAAAGAAATCCATAACGTAAAGGAAGTTACATATGAAGAGGCGAAGCTTGCTCTGATACCAGTGGAAGAGAATTTGAAAAAAATTTCTTCATACATAAAGGGAGCGGTCACAGAACCATTTAGAATTCGGAAAGGAATCAGAGTTCGTAGTTGAAATTCAAAATGAGTTTCTGCCCATAAATCCAAACTTGAATGACTGAAAACGAAATCCATGCCGAAATGGAAGTTTGCTATGTCTAGCGATAAATCCTCGAACTGTGATAGTCTTGTGAAAGCGTGATGAGCCATAATACAAAAGTTAGCAAAATGAAAATTGAAGTCCCAGTATCGAATAATGGTTCGTTTTTTCGGAGTGTTCTGGTTGAGAATTTTAATATTATTGTAGTTTTTTCTTTTTCATTTTGTTTGTTGTTCAGAAGGCGTTCATTGAAGTTCTGGGTGTTCTTCTCCGGGTTCACCAATTATATAGGGCTCTTACTTGCCTAGATTGGTGGTTCTTTAAAGAGCAAGCACCCTATATATAAGAGGATGGTAATTTAGAGATGGTAGGTATTCACAGGACGGGTTTTATATATCATTTCATTTTGACCTTATGCTAAAATTTTGCTCGCGCAAATCTTAGCAAAGTCCGAACACAATTAAAATTTTTACAAAGTTATAAGGGAATATACTATATATATATTATATATATATATATATATATATATACTATATATATATATATATATATATTATATATATATAATATATATATGTATATATATATATATATATATATTTATATATAATCTAATTTAATAAAATTATAAATATTTTTAAATTTAATAAGTTATATAATAATAATATTTAAATATATATAATATATATATATATATATAATATATATATTATATATATATATATATATATTATATATATATATATTATATATATATATTATATATATAAATATATATATATATATATATGACTATATGCTATATATATGATAATATATATATATATATATAATATATATATATAATTTACGAGTTCACGTTTGGTTCGTGGTTTAATGCGAGCTTTTTTTGGCCGCCTACAGAAACTCTGATTCCCTCTCAGTTATGGGTTCGGATCTTCTTCGATGCGCCTATCGTGACGGACAACACAAGAAATGTCGTCAAAGGAGAAATTTTCTGTAATATTTTACGTATTGCAGTTTTAACGGCATAGTGTAATAACGCTATCTCAATACACACACATACTAGAAACAAGCCCACACATACAACAAACAATCTATTTCACAATACAAATCACTCTTCCTCTCGCTTTTTGGTATCTACGAGGATGCGTACCAACGCCCCGCGGTGAAGTCAACACTCACTCGGTCAGCTCCGACTAGTGTGATTTGCTGAGTCTGATGGCCGGTTCGGTGTGCTTCAGATGTGTGCTATCCTTCCTGCACTCTGACATAGCTAGGATTGAGTGTAGCGGGTGACCGGGTCGCCACGAGGGAAGTTGAGTGAGTAACGTAATACATCCTACGAATCGCATAGTGTATTCGCTCTGACCAAATTGGTATTGCATGGATGAATTCGTGGGAGTAGCGTGAGGTGTGGCCTTTGCCGAGAGAATTCCGGCGATTTGGGTCATGGAGTGGATGTAAGGATGAAATATTGAAGTATATGTAGCTGGATAGCGGGTAGTGATTAACCACTAGACGGTGTGTTAGATGGTATTTGTATATTAAAGTAGGTGTATCGACCGATAAGGGTATTACGTATGAGGGGATCGTTATAAGGAAAGTGGCTGGTACGATATATATATAATATATATATAAATATATTATTACATATATAATATAGTATATATATATATATATATATATATAATATTATATATATATATATATAATATATATATAATATATATGTTAGCATAAATTACCTTTTTCAAGTCACGTAAATAATTGGACGCCTTAAAATTTAAGTAATAAAGCGAAAATAAACAAATAAATAAATAAATAAATAAATAAATAAATAAATAAATAAATAAAATAAAATAAACGAATATACGATCATTTTAAAATTATTAAAACATAAATTTGAAAATTCGTTTTTAAATTTATGCATCTGCCAAATTGCATATTGCTATGTAATTTATTCTGGTTATAATTGAACTTTTATTCGAATCAATTGTTAAAATAATTCACTTCTTTCTCCAATTTTGTAATTAATTGGTTGTAATGTGTAAGTGTGAATGAATAGAATTTGAATTAAAGGAGGAAGTGTTCCGCTTAATAATTCATAGATTGTTTATATTGCTAATCTCTTTTATTTTTATTGGCACAAAAAGTGTATCAACAATACAATCATCTTCAAGTACGTGAAATATAGAATATGTACCTTCATGTGAGAAAAATTTTTCTGCATGCGAGAGTAACCCATATGGATGTGAAAGTAATCTTTCTGCAATTAAGAGTAACCCCATCTACATTTGAGTAACCCTTACTTAAGAGAACAATTCATCTGCAAGGAGATATTAAGATATCTGCTTATGAAAATAGTCTCCATATAATACTAAAGTATCTGCATGTAGAAACAACATATCTGCCTATAAGAGTAACCCTTCTGCGTATGAGAGTAACTTTCTCACGTGAGTAGTTAGGCATGGGTTATGGTCCGCATGTTATAATAAATTTTTCTCTGCCATTTCTTGAGGTTAGAGAGATCGTATTCCCTTGAAACATGGTACCCCCAATTTTGATGAGGTACCCTCGTCGTAGACGAGGTTAAGTCTTTCGTCCGTAGGAGGTGTGCAGCTCTATTTAAAGATGTTGTTTTCAGCGTTCTTTTAGGGGTTGTTAGAGAGCTCGTGCATCCTTGAGAGTCTGTACCCCCACTTTTAATGACGCAAACTCAGCGTAGACGAGGTTACTCATCCATGGCTGTTCAGTAGGGGTTGCAGCTCCCCCTTATGGTAGTTATTTTCAGTCCCCCCTTTATGGGTTGTTTCGGAGCATGTATCCTCTTGAAACTTGGTAGCTATATGGGTGGTGATGGCACCTTCATTGGGCGAGGTTAAGTATGGATACAGCCCCCGCAGGGACTCCACCCTCTTAAAGTTGTTGCAGCTGCTTCTCTGTAGACCGTGGTAGATCCTTTACATAAACTCAATAAATATATATATATATATAGTAGTATAGTTACATAAACTGACATCCAAGAAATAGAAGAGAGAAAGTAGTTAAGGTTAATAATATTATATATATATATATATATATTATTGAATTCTATATGTTATTCAAAATTGAATTGTCTAGCTGTGGAGTCACTCTTCAAATTAATTAGGTCTATCTCAATCTTGTTCAAGTTTCCCTACAAATCTCTTCTGTTATTTGATGCTTTCAAATACTTCTCGTCCATAGTTCTTATTTTCACAACATTTCAGTTCTCAAAAATAAGTATTAACAATGTATTATTATTATTAATATTTTGTATTATTATTTATTATTTTTATTATTTTTATTATTTCTTTTATTTCTATCATTTTATTGTTTTTATTATTATTTTTATAAATTATTATTTTTATTATTTTATTTTTATTTTTATTATTTTTATTATTTTTTATTATTATTTTTATTATTTTTATTATTATTTTTATTATTTTTATTATTTTTATTATTTTTATTATTTTTATTACTTTTATTATCATTTTTATTATTTTTATTTTTATTATTTTTATTATTTTTATTATTATTATTTTTATTTTTATTATTTTTATTATTTTTATTATTATTTTTGTTATTTTTATTATTTTTAAAATCTTTATTATTATTATTATTATTATTATTATTATTATTATTATTATTATTATTATTATTATTATTAATTATTATTATTATTATTATTATTATTATTATTATTATTATTATTATAATAATTATATCAATTATAGTGAATTCGCAACATATCAAATTATATCAATTATATCAATTATATCAATTATCCTGCCAATAATTATAATAATTATAATAATTATAATAATAATACTATTTTAATAATTATAATAATTATAATAATTATAATAATTATAATAATTATAATAATACTAATAATAATAATAATAATAATAATAATAATAATTATAATAATTATAATAATTATTATTATTATTATTATTATTATTATTAAGGTTATCATTATTAATTTTATTTTATTATTATTTATAATTATTATTATTATTATTATTATTATTATTATTATTATTATTATTATTATTATTATTATTATTATTATTATTATTATTATTATTATTATTATTATTATTATTTGTTATAATTATCTCTTTATAATTATAATAATAATAATAATTTTAATAATTATAATAATTATAATAATTATAATAATTATAATAATTATAATAATTATAATAATTATAATAATTATTATTATTATTATTATTATTATTATTATCAATTACACCTACGCATGTATTGAGATTATTATTATTATTATTATTAATATTAATATTATTATTATTATTCGATGATTATGAATGATAAATATCTGTTATCATTATCATGATTGGGAGAAAATTCTCTTTTAAGTATCATGCTACAAATGATTTTGCATATGAAGTTGTCTTTTCTTGAGACATTTTCCTTTCTTGGCGCATGGATTGTTCCTTAGGTAAATATATTTTCAATTTAAAAGTTATTTTTTATATTAGTAAATTTAGCTTTGAAAGATTTTGTAAGTTTTCAAAATTTTTTTTTTTTTTTTTTTTTTTGGGGGGGGTTGTCATTCTATTTTATTTTTTAATCCTTAGTGAATAATTTGCTTATTTACTTTAAAATGCAGTTAATTTTTTCTTTTGGAGTAATAATTAGCAAGCAACTCGCGGCTATAATAATTGGACACTTATATCTGTTTATTCAATTCTGAAGAAAGCTAATCATTCGAACCTTAAATTTACCTCTCTCCAAATCCAGCCACTCTCCGCCGCCTTGTTAAAGGCATAATTCTTGTCTAACCCTGCAGTTCATCTGGGATTCACTCGTGTTTACTGACGGTTCTAAATGGGGATAGCGTAGGCGCGTCTGTTATCTTTCACAACAACAACCTCCCCTATACCCTTCCGCCTCTTGCTTCAATTTTTACTGCAAAACTAATGGCTATAATGATTGTTCATCCGCGAATTGTATTCCTTAACCAAGACCACCCTTGTGCAATTTATTCGGATTTGCTGAGAGCTCCCTTTTCTAAAAGCATTTTCTCCATTTGCTCCACTCTGGAAAGAAACAAATTACACTCTGTTGGACCCCCTCTAACGTAGGTGTCAATGACAATGAAATGGCTGACAGATAGGCCAGAATGGCCTCCTCTTTCCGTAGCTGTTTGAGATACCTCCTGGACGCCATTCGACAAGGTCGTCTTCCATCAACTGTTTATTATCCTGCTCTCCAACAAGGCTTCTGGTCCTTCTGGAGGAATGATCAGCGAAGGGCAAAACTTAGAAACACAAAGCCGAAATTGGTGAGTGGTATTCCTCTCACCTGCGAAATCGCTTGCTGGTGGTGATACCAATATCACGAATAGCCACTACATATCATGGGAACCTCCCCCAGCCTGCAAATTTTTGCCGTCGCCTCATCCCGCAATCTGTTCACGACATCTTTATTGATAATTTACAACTGGACTCCATTTGCTTTCGCCATTCTCCTACACTATGGTCAATAACACCTTCTAAAAGGCTAAATCACGTCTTGTTTGAATTATCCCACTTTAACCGTAATTCAATATTTTCTTACCTTAAAGAACTAAATATTCTGTATGATACGTAAATATTCTTCTTAGTTCTTAGACATCTATCAAAAGCATTAAGCTAGGACCTACTCAAAGAATTGAATTTCCAACATATCGTGGCCACTTCTTTGTGGACCGTAGTGAGTCCTGTACAAACACAACCAATATATATATATATATATATATATAGCAGTGAAAGCAGCATATATATATATATATATATATATATATATTATAAAATATAATATAT
>JABUQX010080920.1:0-25222 GCA_015478945.1 Trachelipus rathkii
TTTATATTGTCTTTACAATGATATTATTAATGAAGATACTCTAGTATATAATATACTATACTAGGTTGTAATGAGGGTTACGATAAGCTTGGTGGTCAGTTTAACATTTTTAATTTTAGCCTTGTTGCAAGTTTAGTAGGACTTAGTAAAAAGCGTATTTTATATTTGTTTATTCATAAATGTATTATTATTTAATATTTATTTAAATTATCCATAGTGGTTAGTTTATCGTTTAGTATAAGGTAGCATTTATTTATTTGATATAATTATATTAATAATAATATATATATATTATATAATATATTATCTATTATTAATATAATTATATATATAATATATATATATTACTATATATAATATAATTATATATATATATATTAATCTTATAATATATATATCATATATTATATTAATTATTATTCTTATTATCTATATATATCTAATATATATATATATATTATATTATATATTATATAATATATATATAATATATATTTTAATAATTAATATCTCATATTAGCTACAATTTATTAAACATAATATATATATATATATATATATATATATTTAAAATATTACTATATATATATAATATATTTAATATATATATATATATATTATTATATATTATATATATATAATTTCTCTTAAAAACACATAAAATATGATATTTGTTATTAAAACCAGATTTCTGTTGTCATCTTAAATATATAATATATACATATATTAATATAATATTATCTATATATATATAATATATATTAATATATATATTATATATATATTTATAATACAGTAATATTAGAGTGCGGCGAAACCGTTCTATTACTATTTATCTAACTTACAAGATTTACCCTAATAGGGTATACTATCTTTAAAACTATTATAATTTTCAATTTAATACCTTCTTACAAAGCTAAAGTAGATACATATTACCTTCGTTAACCTTATAATGTTAATATAATAGTTAACTTTAGGAGACTCTTTAGGGTAACTAGCTAAATTTGATTCGCTGAATATCAAATTTACACAAATGAGGTCTTCTTATATCCTTTTTTATATTTCTACTCTCGAGATACAAAGAATTCTCTTGTTCTTATTATAGTCTATTTTATACCTTATTTAAATTTTTTACATCATATTAATAAACTTTTTTACGTGAAAATAACTTAATAATAATTATTCTGTATTCTCATATCTCATAAAAAAATATTATGCTCTCATTCAGTAATAGTCACAGTTATATACATCTCTATATAGTACTAATATATTAATTTCTGGCTAATCTAATTACTATATAATAAGTATGTTTCAAAGAAAAACAAATGTACCATGGTTCAACGCCTTGTTATCTAATAAACAAACGAATATAAAACTACATAAAAGCTATAACGTAGGTTAAGATACTATTTATTTTGATAATCAGCGAACATTTTAAATGCTAGAGAATGTAAAGATAAAAATTAAATGATAAGTATGCGATAAAAAAAAATAAATAAATAATGATTTATTGTTATGTACGTCATACAACATATCGCTTATCCCCTAAATGATTACTATGAGTACATATCTCCCCATAATAATTTAATGCTAAGGCTAGACATCTATTGAAATTACTGAATATTGCTTGAGATTAGGGACTGAGATAAAAAATAATATTTTTCTTATTTCTTATTAACTGTATATGTCAATGGTCACATACATTAGGGTAAATCTACGGGAAGGCTCCTCCTCCCGATCTAACCTCTTACTCCCCACTAACCTCGTGAGTGCTGTGTGAATTATTATTTTTAATCAAATATAATTACAAAATCCTCCTTAATTCTTATTAAAGTTAAGTATAAAGGGGAATAGAAATATTAAAATTATGATTTTAATTACCTATAACTTATCAATTATTGATAATAAATTAATAGAAAGAACTTATAATTTTCTTTTATGGATAACATGTTAAATTAATGGTTTTCTAGCGTGAGATTTAACTTTATTATTTTTATTTTTTTATTTTTATTTTTAATTTAAATTTTAATAATTATTTATATTTAATTTTTTTTGTTTCTGCATTTAAATGTTCGCCGATATCAAAATATGCTTTCTAAATGTAGTGTGTTTAATACTATACTAGGACTCCTATGTGTTTATTCAATAGTAATGGCGGTAGTCAAGGCCCTCTTCCTCTCTTCTTCTTTCTCTCTATACTATTTATACTTATACCTTAAACTCTGTATAGATACTTGGCCCTATTTTATATGACGTTTTTGTCTCTTGAATATGTAGCTAGAAATCAATGTATAATATATTTATCGTAGCATCTGTGGATTAAGATCAAATATGAAATCTACTTGACTCTATATCCCAATCATTACGGGCGCACTTTTTAATTAAAACTTTTAATAATGTCTATAGATGAATGTATTAGAGACTGTATATATTAGCCCTCATCCCCTACATGAATTAATACCGTATAATCAGTAAGTATAAATTAATATGATAACTAGATAATGATTCTAATATAGTATAGTGTAGAACAAAAACCTAGGAACAAATAAGGGAACAATTACGAGTCTGCGCATTACAGCCTCGGGCTTAACTCATCGCACTGTCGAGATCGTGTCCCTCAAGTGGCGAGATTATCCCTACTTAAACTGCTTCTGACGAGGAATTATAAGCAAAATGTCGGAGGGTGGAGATAGGGAGCTATATATCATATATCTATATATTCTATCTTACTATATACAGATATCAGCGAGATTTCTAATATAATTTATATATATATATATATAATATCGGGTAAAGATTAATGATATATATATATCTATATTATATTAGCGGATTATATATATGATGACATTATATAATAGTGCTTCTGGGTGAATACTACGAGCCTATATATAGTTAACTGATCTATAATACATATATGATATCTTTTACGTTATATTATATATTTAATATAATATATATATATTATAGCTCTGTACAACGTAGTATCGGTTATATTAAATATCGGTATACCGCAGCTTCACTTTACGATAAGATATAGATTATTATCTTTTAGTTTATATGTATATATGTATATATATAATATTGGGTATAGGTGATTATGGATATTATGTATAGATCTTACGGATCAGTGATAGGACTTATATGCTGAGGTAAACGATATAATATATATATATCAATAATAATTATAGGTATCATTACCGTAAGCCATATCCAGGTATTTATTTATATATATATATATATATCTAAGTATATACTATATAATACTTATATTATATAGTAAGTTGAATTGATATAAGAGATATAATAATACTGTATATAACGTATTAATTTCCTCCTACTCCAGTTGGAATAAGTTATAGTTATATAGATACAATGTGTAATATTATATATATTCAGGGTGTGGGAGTCGGGAGTCCCGGGGTCCCGGAGTAGGCGAGTCGGGTAGTCGGTATTTTGAAGAGGGTGGAGTGGGAGTTCGGAGTCGAAGTCGGTAATTTTGAAAGGGTGGAGTCGGAGGACCCGGAGTCGGAGTCGGTAATCTTTAAGACAAGAGGTCGGAGTTGGAGTCGGAGTCGGAGGTCGGTAATAGTTTTGGAAATATGTATAAATAGGTTGGAGTATATTTTCTTTGAATGACTCGCGTGCTAACAAGTTATGATTGTTGTTTCTGTGGGTGAACTTCAATCACTTCGTGCAGTTTCATGCCTGACTTATTGACATAGACTCTCCAGGATGAGCAATGTATTATAGCACCTAGGCAGCGGATCTCGAATTTTTTTATACTGCACTTTATGTTTAATTTGACCATATTTACTAGAATAATAGACAGAGCTTATAGGCTAGATGATATTTCCATCTCTCTCTCCAGAAGAGATCTCTAAGATAATACCAATCTCGTCGATTATTCATTAGAACAGATAGAATCATTCGTTGCTCGTTCGAAGCCTGAGTAGGATCGTGGATGATCAGATTCCTATATACATACAACTGAGAGCCACTACTGAAGATCAACAGCAAAAAGCTTGGACCTTTGAGGAACGAAAAACTTTACTTTAGTTACTAATCGCGGTTGCAGTTGGAAGTGTTTGAAGTACGGATTAGCATCACCGACGCATAAATGTTGATGGACAGGTACACAAGAGATCTATGGAAACTATCCGCGCAATCGTGTAGATTGCTAGTAGGCGATCATTACAGCTTGCAGAAAGCCTCAGCAAGATGAGTATGAAAGCTTCTAGATAATTGAAGAGCTTAGGTCAAAGCGTCGACTGCTCTAACCTCCAAAAAGCACAGTTAGCGTCTGGAACGGCTTTTTCAGCTCTGTATTATAAAATCAGACCTAAGAGGAAATGAGGAGGACTGGCAAGATGCTATTATATATTATATATGATATTCTTATATAGTAATATATACTATAATATTATATATATATATATATATATATATATATATATATATATATAATACGATATATTATATATATAATATTAATATAATAATTATAATATTTATTTATATTAGTATATATATTATATATATACTCATATATATATATATATATATATATTATCTTATATATTATTATATATATTAATATATATATAATTATATTATATATTATATATTATATAATATATTATATATATATTATACTAATATTTATATTAGTATAATTATTTAAACAGTGAACTTCAAAACAATTATTCTCTTAACTCTGAAAAGCTCAAACATGACTTTTTCAATTCTACGAAGAAGAAAGCTAACAGAAATAGCTTTAATGATGTTCATTGTAGCTGCACGAATTAAACGAAGGAAGTTATCAATCATTTAGTTGTAGAGATTTTAAAATAAAAATAATTTTATAAGAACGTTTGCCAAAAGTATGTTTTTATTTTTATTTTTCAAGTTTATATTATTGTTAAATTACTGTGTCATGTTATACTTTGCTTCAGACTGAGGCCATTTTTTCACACCCCTCCTACAAATGGACATAAATTCCTTAATTTTCAATCTAATTTTGATAGAAAGAACAAACTGTAGCTTTTTTTCTGACCACTTCAATGGTCGTTTCATGGTGTTTTTCTTTGTCTTGTTAGTCATTCTTCAGAATTTTCAATTTTTCAAGATCTATGTTTTTGACATTTTCCTTTCAACTTTTACATTTTATTTTCGAAATCGACTTCATACTTGATAATATACGTTGATGGGTCATTACTACAATGCACGAATAGTTTTTGATTTTTTTAATTTGTGCTCAGCAATGTCAAAAACTTAAATAGAAAAGTTTTTTGGTTTTTTTAAATGAAAAATTGCGATACCTTTTTTCTGCTCATGCGAATCTGGATGAAATTGTCAAGCATATGTAGTCTTTTGGAGATGCAAATTTACTTAGATAATTTCTTTGTATATGAGTGTTTGGGATTGTTCTTGGAACAAATTTTTCAACAAAATTTTTTTGGAAATTTTGAAATTTCTTTTGGAACAAAACAATTATCTAAGTATAAAGATGTATCTTGCCCGTGCTATACAAGCTTGAAAATTTACTTTCCAAAATATTTTTTTTTTTTGGAAGTGATATTTATTTTTTTTACTTATCCATCAACACAAATTTGGAGCTTTATAGTCGGGCAAATGCATTCTTTTACCTAGATATTTTTTGTATACTCAAACACAAAAATTAAAAATTTTCAAAATATTGACTACATTGCTCAAAAATTCAGATGCATGAGAAGAAAAAGTTCTTTTTTTTATTTTAAAAAACCAAAAAAAGTGGATTTTTAATTTTGACATTGCAAAAATTTTAAAAAATCATAAAACTATTTCGTGCATTTTTGTAGGTAATTGACCATCTATGCATTTCAGTTGAGGTCATTTCGCAAAAATTGTAGAAGTTTAAGCAAAATGTCAAACATAGGTTGGAGAATGAAAATTCAAAAGAAGGACTACAGACCAGAAAAACCTCGAAAACGACGTTTTAGAAGTTAAGAAAAAGCTCAGTTTGCTTCTTTTCATTAAAAATGGCGGCAAAACTAAGAATTTTATGTCACTCTTTGGGGGTGAAATTGGGCTCAGCCAGAAGCATATTTGGACCCTTCCATTTATGAGTAATATATATATATATATATATATATATTATATTAATATATATATATATAATATATATATATATATATATCATATATATATAATATAATATATAGTATATATATATTATTATATATATATTATGTATGTATATATTAATCTATCCAAAACCCCTAAAAGTGTTGTTGCCAATGCCGTCTATATATATATATATATATATATATATATATATATATATATTATATATATATTATATTATATATTATATATATATATAATAGTATATGATATAATATATATTATATTATATATTTATATTAATATAATATAATATGTAATATATATTTTGTAATATTTTTATAATTATATATATTATATAATATATTCTTATAATATATTACTATATATATATATTATACTATTATATATATATTAAAATATATATATATATAATATATATATCTATATATAATAATATTTAATATATATATATATATATAATATTTATATATATTAAATATATATAATATTTATTATATATATTATATATAATATACTATATTATATAAACTATATATATTATAACATAATAATATTATATATATATTATATATCTTATATATCTATATATATTTATATATATATTATTTATATATATATATATTATTATATATATATATTATATTATATAATATAATCAATCATCATCACCACCTTTCTCCTCCAAAGACTGGTGGTGGTGGCGTAGCAATTGCTGGAAAAGAAAAGTAGTAGAAGAATAGACGCAAGTCGAAAAATGCAGTCTTTCGCCCTTTATATCCTTTTAGTGAGAGGCTTCGTCGGCAGCCAGAGAAATCATCCTAGTGCTTGCACGGGACCGCTGACGGAGCCTCACCATGGCATCTCGCATGTAGGGTTATGCCCTTGCTCAGTGGCTACAAGTCATGGACGCTCCACACAAACCCCGCATTTCACTTCTATCTTGGCACCTTCCTACTCTAAGAGGCGAGTCTGCCTAAACTCACATTTCTCTTCTCCAGCAGTTCGTCTGATCATCCAGTTTCTCCTTCGGTTTCCCAGCTGGATCGATTCGCAGCACATCACTACTATACATCTGCTTACAACGGACTATCATACCATGCCTTTCACATGATCAAACTCAGCAAATTACTTTCAGTTGACTCGATCATTTATTCCTTTTCTTCAACACGAACTCTCTAATACGTTCCATGTCTCATATGTATCAATTCTTTCTCACACCTACACGCCCTAAGATTGTCCTACTGAACACATTGAACTTTAGTCTTTCATTCTTATCGCCAAACCATAGTCTCAACTACTATAACATTAACACAAGTAACCAAAATACCACTCATACAATATATATAATATATTATAAATATATATAATTATATATCATATATATACTATATATATATAATACACGCTATATCTCTAATATATATATATATAAATAGATATATATATATATATAATATCTTAATAGGTTATAGTATATATAATCTCTAAAGTAAGAGACATGTCTCGATAGATTAAAGTGTAGAGAGGGAGAGAGAGCGAGTGTGGCTGCCGAGGATCACTGATGTCTACGCAAGAAGGATGGAGTGAGTACGAGAGGATCAACGAGGAGTCCGGTAATTTTCACAGAGGCCGGAAGTCGGAGTCGGAGTCAGAGTCGGTAATTTGGAAGAGGGTGGAGATGCATTGGAGTCGGAGTCGGAGGGACATCGGAAATTTTTGAAACGCGCGCTCCAAATAGATATATATTACGTTATATATATATATGATGTATATATATAATTATATTATAATATATATATATATATTAATATATATTATATTATATAATTAAATATATATATATATATTATATATTATATATTAATATATATATATATATATATATTATATATATAATATATATATAATATCTTATTATATATATATTATATATTATATATAATTTAACACAAATTTTATTCACATTTTATACTTCATTAGTAAGTCCTAATAAAAAGTTTTTCTCTTTTTATCCAAAGTAAAATTCTAGATAACTAAGTATTTCAAGTTAGTTTTCTTTATTGAAGTATTAATAAATTTTAATTTTTGGTATCTGAAATTAAGAACAAATAAATTTTATTTTATTTATTTTTTTTCAAATAAAACGAGTGTTTTATTATATTGAAAAAAAAAACAAGTTGTAAAAAAATTAAATTCGCAAATATGTAATGGTTGAACCTGTCTATAAAATTTTAACGTCTGCTATATTCCGGATGAGCGGAACGTCAGTTTTTTCTCAAATTATTGAAAATAGCAAGTAATTCAATGAAAAGTTTAGGAATTTTTCTTTTTTGGTTTTGTTTTAATAATACTTCTTATACTTTATTATGTAATATTTTTCTTTCATATATGGTCAATTTTCGCTAAAAATAAGAAGAATTTTATCGTAACTTTAGGAAATTTGAAGAAAATCAATTGTTTCTATAATGGTAACTCGGGCTAAGCCGAGTAGCCCGAGTGGTAGGAATCCGCCTCGATAATATATATATATATATATATTAATAATCATATTATATAATTATATATATTAATAAATATATATATATATAGTTATATATATATATATATATATATATATATATATATAAGTATATATTATTATATATATATATAGTATATATATAATATATATATTTATATATTATATTTATATATTATATATATATCAGCATTATGTATATAGGGGCAATACTGGACTATATAGTAAATATAGCCAAATAGAACATATAATAATATATATACATATCATTACAGTACCATGTTTGTAGATCAATACGCGTATGACAGAGGGTAATTAGCGTGGTAATCTAAAAGGATAGCGCAGATTCTGTTAAGACTGTAGGTAGATACTTGAGTAATCAGGCAGTGTACTCGGAGATCTGAAGATATACCTGATCTCTGTAAATATGATGAGATAAGTTCGTCGCTGAATTAATAACATAATTATCTATATATATATATTATCTTATATATTATATATTATTATATATATATATTTAAATAATATTCTGATGTTATTAAAATAGTAATTCTCAAATGTTTTAAGAAGCCGGCACATTAGGAACTTGCCTTCCATCTAACTAGTCTTCTTAAATTTTTCTTCTTCTTCTTCTTCTTCTTCTTCTTCTTCTTCTTCCTCTTCTTCTTCTTCTTTTTATCTTTTTCCGTATTCTTTTTCTTCTTCTTCTTGCTGTTTCTTCTTCTCTTCTTCTTCTTTCTTCTTTCTTCTTCTTCTTTCTTCTTCTTCTTCTTTTTCTTCTCTTCTCTTCTTCTTCTTCCTTTTCTTCTTCTGTTTCTTCTTCTTCTTACTTCTTCTTTCTCTCTTCTTCTTCTTCTTCTTCTTCTTCTTCTCTTCTTCTTTCTTCTTCTTCTTCTTTATTATTATTATTATTAATTATTATTATTATTATTAAAGATCTTGGTTTTAATTTCTAATTCACTTATTATCAATGATTTTATTATATTATTATTATTATTATTATTATTATTCTTATTATTATTAATGTTATGGGTTTATTGTAATTGGGAAATTGACTACTGTAAGCGTTATTAACGTTATTGTTTATTGTTTATTGTTATTATGTATTTTGCTGCTGATATTATCATTGCTATCGTTTGTAATATTACTTCTTGTTATTGTTATTGTTATTATTATTGTTATTATTTTATTATTGTTATTGTTATTGTTATTGTTATTGTTATTGTTATTGTTATTGTTATTATTATTATTATTATTATTATTATTATTATTATTATTATTATTATTATTATTATTATTATTATTATTATTATTATTATTATTATTATTATTATTATTATTATTATTAATATTTTCCTTCTTCACTTGACAAAGCATCCAAGTGAGATGATCTTCAGCTCCTTATAAGTTATTTTGATGGTTATGGGCTTCTTCTTCGTTTAAAAATGAATGAAGCTTGATATGATTTTCGGATCTGATGCCAATTGATCTAGGACTTATCGATATTGAATTAGTAAAATTCCTGGCTATATCAGATCAATAGCATTGCAATGTTATTGCTGCTATTATCTGATAATAGTCACACACAAGCGGCTATTACCTTTTATATCTTATTGGCTAGCTGATAGACAAAATGCACTAAATAAATGAAACCCAAATAAATTCCTGCAGGATTAAATAAAAATAGATGAATAGGTGCTATAGGGTTAAATAATTACACACACACTCTCGATATAAGTAAGGTTATTACTGAATAACCTTAATGTTGCCATTCATGAAGTTTGAAACTTTAGCTTAATAAATATCTGATAATGGTTTTGCACAATAAAACACTATATATTTTGTACGTAACTTTGATAAATAAATAGTTGGACGATAATTATTCAGACAGAACTTTTAAAATGACTATTCAGTCCGAATTTTGAATTGATACTTTTTAATCCCAACTTGGAAAAAGAACCAATCAGTCCAACTTTTTTGATAGATACTAAAAAATTTGTGACCTGGCGATTCCTAACTTCCACTCAGGTCAAGCTATATTCCCCAAAAACCAACCAACAAGCGACGCTATTCTAAACTGTTTTTTTTTATAATATATATATATTATATATGATTTATTATTAATATTATCATATATAATATATATAATACTTATATATATAGTATTTATATATATATTATATATATATATAAATATATTATATATTATATATATATATATTATATATATATATATATATTATATATATATAATATATATATATATTATATATACTATAAATATATAATTATATATATATGATATATATATATATTATATATCAGTATATCTTTTTATATATATAATATATATATATATATATATATATATAATATATATATTATTAATATATATATATATATAAATATATATATATTATATAATATATATATATATATATATATATATAATATATAATATATATTATATATATATATTATATATAATATATATATATAATATTATATATATATATAATATATTACTATATCTATTATATATATTATTATATACTATATTATATATTATATATAAATTAAAAAATATATAATATATATATAAATATTATATATTATATATATATATATATATATATATTATATATCTTTATATATTATATATATATATATATTATATATTATATATTTTAATATAATATATATATATATATATTATACGTATATATATATTTATATATATATTATTATATATAATATATAAATATATATATATATATAATATATATTATATTATATATTAACTATATATATATATTATATTATTTTTATTATTATCTCTTAACACCGTCCCGCATGGATGCAGGGTGGTGTCAATCGCAGGGAAATGTATATTGGTATCTACGATTGTTCATCGGGAAGAGTAAAAATAGCAGAAGGGGGTTCCAACCAGACCTTGCGAATATAATACTCCATATTGACCAACTGCATCGAAACCTCCACAAGTAGACCAAGAAATCATTTATAACAACAGCTTCTATATTTAAGTCCAAATTATTTTTTTTATTCATTTGTAGAAAAGAACTGATGTGATGATAATTTTGCCCTTCCTCACCGAAATTATTTCAGACGCCTCACCGAAATTATTTCAGACGCCATTTCATTGTCTATTTAACATAAGTAATTTTTTTAAAAGAACTAGAAATAAAATTTGTTGCTCAACTTTCTTGATTGTTTAAATTTATTTTGCTACATTTATAAATCTGAATATATATATATATATATATATATATAATAATATATATTATATATATATATATTTATTATATATAGTATATTATATATATATATATATATATATATATTATATAATATATAATATATGCTTGCCTATATACGTTGGATAAGACTGTTTTAAAATAGAAGATTTAGAAGAAAGGAATTAGGGAAAAAATTGCGAAAGTGAAGGAGAAATAGAATTTTAGAAAAACAAGCTCTCTCAAAAGATCCAGGCTTTTAATGAATTGAAATTTTTTCACTAATATGTAAATTAATTATTTTATGATTTTAAAAAAATTTTATTGAAGATAAAAATAATGATTTGATTGATAAGTTAAATAAATTGTGAAGTGGGGGGCCAAAAAATTTTAAAAATTACCAGCTTAATGTGCTTTTTTGGACTCTGATTTGGCTGAGATTTTCTTGCTTTGTTTTCAACCCAAAGTAATCCATTCAGGATCTCTAAAGAGTCAGGTGGTACTAGTAATGTAGTAGTTCTAATTAAATCTTTAACTACAAGGGTGCAAAAATACCAGGAATAGAATACCCGCAGTAGAATAAACAGGGAACTCTGCGAATGATAAGAGTGTCTTAAAGACAGTTATAGGGTATTTCATCAAGGAATATATATTAAACAAGAAAGTATAAAGTGTAAGAAATTTAAGACAAGGAACTCTAACAGGTATCTCAAAACAGAAGGATACTCAAGGTTCCTGTTTGATTTTCTAAATATAGAATCAGATTGCATCAAGTTTATAATCAAGAAGGAAAAATTATTAGGACTTTAACGGATATCAACTATTGAATCTTGAGAAGAGTTTTAATTTTACGTTTTAAGTTTATCGTCGTGAATTTGTTTGGAGCGGGGTTTGGCAGTTGAAGGTATTGGGAGTGCTCAGGTTGTGGATCCCTGGTAAACGTGGACTAATCGAGTGTGGGAATAGAAAAAAGTGGAGTGGTGAATAAGAGGGCAGAGAGAGAGAGTAAGAGAGAGTAAGAGAGAGGATGGGCAAAAGAGATTAGATTAGAGTGGGTTGTAAGAATGTGAGAGGGATAAATGAGGCCTGAAAAGGGAAGAAGTGGGGTTTATGTTCGAAGAAAAAAGGTTGGATGTGCTAGGGTTGACAGAAACAAAGCTGAAAGGATAGAAGGAGATGGTCTTTGGAAATTTTAAAAGGGGTATGATTTCGGGGGTGAACGAGAGAGTGAGGGCGAGGGAAGGGGTAGGAATAGTTATGAGGAAAGAAGTGTGGGATAAGGTAAAAGTGTGCAAATAGGTGAATTCAAGAATAATGTGGGTTAAAGTGAAATTGGGGGAATTGTGGGTTTTTAAATATGCGGTATGCACCTAAATGGTAGCAAGGGAGGAGGAGAGAGGACGATTTTGGATGAATTGAATGAATGTTGGGAAAGTTTCGGGATGATGAAATTTGTTTATTAGGAGATTTGAATGCAGAGTGGAGAGAGAAGATGGGGTGAGAATTATAGGTCCATTTGGGTAGGGGAAAGGAATGTTAAAGGAGAAAGTCTGTTAGAGTTCTGTGTTGATAGAAGATTGATAGTAGGGAATACTTGGTTCAAGAAAAGGGAAAATCATAAGTATACATGGAAGAAGTGAGATAACGGTGGGAGGGCGTTACTGGATTGTTGTATAATAGTAAGGATAAGGCAGATTACTCAGATGTAATGTTATCAGGAGGGGCAGGAGGGGGTTATCTGATCAATATTTGGTGGTTGCTAGTTTAAGGGTAGGGGGACATTTTTACTTAGAAGAAAGAGAAAAAAAGAGGAAAATAGAAGTCCATAAAGGTGGAAATTTGATGAGAAATCGTGTACGAAGAGTTTAGGAGGGGTATGGGAGGATAGATGGAGGGACGCTGAGAGAGACGGAATTACGGATGTCGGAGGGAGTGGAAGAGATTTTAAAGACAATTTTGTGAAGAGGCAAGAAGGATATGCGGAGTTAAAAAGGTGGGGCAAGTAGAAGGAAAGGGAAGTGAATGGTGGAGTGGAAGGCAGGTGAAGAGTTGGTGAAAAAGGAAAAAGAGGTCTATGTGAATGTTGGGGGATAGGAGCAGGGAAAGCCTGGGAGGAAATAGAGGGGTTAGAGTGAAGCAAGAGGGCGTGGAGAGGGCGAAGACGCAAATGCAAATAATGAATGTGTGAAAGTGGACAGAAAATTTTGAAACAGGGAGAAAGATGTGCTGGAAAGAAGTAAATAAAAAGATAAGCAGAAAGGAGGGGTTTAGGAGACGAGGGTTAGGTGATTACACGCGCGATAGAGGGGATAATTCAGTGGAGTGAATGGGAGGATAGGGTGAGGAATAGGATGGGGGGAATATTTTAGAGGATTATTTGAATGAAATTCGGGTGGGAGAGATGAGGAGGATTTGCAAGAGGTGGGGATGGGGGGTGAAGAGGGACGGGAAGGAGATATGGAAATACAAAGAAGAAATTATTAGGGCGTTAACTTAAGGAAAAAAAGGAAAGTCCACGGGTCTAGACTGGTGTGAGTATGGAAATGTTACGGATGGGAGGCAGAGGGGGTAGAGGAATGGCTGTACAGGTTGTATAATTTATGTTGGATGGAAGGAAGAGAGTTTCCACAGGATGGGAGATAGTGTACTCTCGCCAGTCAATTCAGGTGATACCGTGCTATAGCTAGGAGAAGCGGCGGATCACGGGAACTCTTAGTCAGTAGAGTAGAGTGTGCGGTAAGAAGGGTAGGAAGCGGCCAGGATTCTGAAGACTGTAGTATGTTATTGTTAGCGGAAAACTCCGCGCATTTAGAAGGATTCAATATAGAAGGCGCGCTATACGCTAATGAAGTGAATACAGGCGCCACGCACAGCACTGTGGGGGAGAGGAGCACTAGATCACTAAGGAAGTAGAGGCGATGAGTTTGGGGCAAGTAGGAGAAGTTAGACGCGGATCTTTGCTCGCATTGAGGCTGGTATGCCACACGGATAAACAAGAGAACGAATAGTAAGCGCGAGACACGAGGTCAGTACAACGGTTGATGCGCGAGTGCTGCAAAAGCGGAAGTGTAGCATGGGAGATGGATTAATCTTATCTATTAGACTTCTATCGCAGCACACGAGATAGCTAAGACATCTGGTATTACAGAGAGAAGAGATGGCTGGGCGAGGTCGAATTGTCTTGTACATACATTACGGATCCGGTTGAGCGCAGAGGCACGAGTTAGCCGGAGTGCGGGGATCAGGTCTTAATTGCGTATGTGCAGGGCTTTCTTGACAGTATGAAATGCTCGAAGGTAGGTGGTACTGGTACAGTATGACTGGAGTAGAAGCAGTACGGCTGGGTGTGGAGAATGTGCGCGCGCAGAGGTGTGTTAGAGCGGGACTGCTGTAGTCAGTGTGCACCACGAGGGCAGCCGTCCTGGGCATAGACGCAAGCCAAAGTTAAGACATGGCGGTGGCTTTTTTCATAAAAATTGTATGGGAGAGATGTTTGCGAGGAAATAGCTGTTAGGAGGGGGGAGAGGGGTGGAACTGATGGATAGGGGTGATAGAATGGGAAGCGTGAACCATGAATTACTATTATTGCTGGGATACTTACTGTTGGTGGCGTGAAGGAGTTCAGAAGGGCTGTAGTAATATGAAGGCACTGAGAGAGTGGTGTGGGACAAACAGGGTCTTAAGATAAATCCAGGTAAAAGTAATAGTGTTGAGTCGTCTTGAGGAGGAGGAGGATGTAGGGGATCGGGTTGAGTGATTGCAACGGGGAGCGCTGGTAGTAGTTAGAGAGCGCGCCAAGTCAAAGGTATTTCTCGATAAGGTTCAAGGATGCGATTTGTGCGGGTTGAAGAGGATAAGGTCGGGCAATCTAGGTTCGAAAGCGAATAGGCAGAGAAGATCACAGAGTAGTTATAATGAGATAGAGAGGTAGGTGTGGGGGTGTTGATGGTTAGGGACATTTAGCTGGCTGATATCAGCGGGGCTACGATTGACGGCAACTAGCATAGAGATGAATAAGATTAACGGGGCGTCTAGTATAAAGAATTGTTGTGGTTCCATATTGCAAGGTTACTTATGTGTGTCGTGCATGTCGAATTCTAATATCTTGGGATATATTCTGAATGCATAAGAGTTGGAAGATGAGATGTTGTAGGGTGTGGAGATGAAATGAATTCGGCTGTTGTATAGAGTTTCGAGTTAGATTACGGGCGGCTGATTTGTAAAAAGACGGAGGAGGTCTAAAGGAATAGCGGTACAGATCATTGGAGAGGATGAGTAGTGATTGATGCAGACTATGGTTATGGAGGATACGCTCGGAGGCTGTTGTTAGGGTGTGCTGAGGTACTGTATGTGGACGGAGAAAGTCGAAGGTAGTTTCAGTGGGATGGTTAGGAGAGTTATTTGGGGGAGGGGGGATGAGAAGGAAAAGGAGAGTGGGGAGCCAATGAAGAACACGTGAATGTATTGGAAAGGGACGCAACATGACTAATGGAAGACGGTTTAGAGGGGAATGGCGGTATTGAGGGGTGACGGGATAGGTGGGGTCTGTTTTGTGTTCAGAGCGAGTTGATAAGTCAAGATGGAAATCTGGTAGGAGGTGGGTGGGGGGGCTGGAGATGCAATTGGAGATATTTCGTTTTATGTGTTATTATGTGGGGATCGGGGGCTGCATGCGTTACCACTTTATAACCTCGGTGTGCGGGTTTTTTATTTATTTTTGGTGCTGTTGTGGTCTTTCTGTTGGGCCTTTTTTTGGCGTCGGGGTGCGGTTTCTTAAGCGTGATAACGGATGGCTTGATGTGTTTTGGCTTGTGTGATTCGAATAATAATATGAGTCGAATTTATTATTCAATATCTCATTATATAAGTCTTTATGGTTTTAGGTAGATCATTTTTTGAGGGTGAGTATCGGTATGCTAATTAATTTAGTTGTGCTTAATTATTTATTTTATATTAAAGGGGTAGTATAATTTGTATGGTTTCTGGGGTCCTTAATTAGATGAAATCTATGTATTAGTTCTGGGTTATTTTAATATGTTAAGTGTGTAGTATGATATCATGTATACTGTCAATCATTCATATAGCTAATAGTATCTAATCTAGTATATATTATTCTTAAATATATATTATGTAAATAAAATCTATACTTATATATTTGTATATTTTCATGGATTTTATCTGTAAATTTAATTATATAGTAGTAATTTCATTACTATATAATTTTATAATAATTAGTTATATTTAGCATATACGTTTATAGTTTATATATTTGTCTTTGTATACAATCGATTATTTAGCTCATTATTATGTGGACTTATATTATTCATTACTAAATTATTATATTACATTATATTATGTTTTATATATATACAATATTTATATAGTATAAGTACTAAGTATCGTGTTGTACTTGTTATATATATATTTTTGGATATCTATAACTATCTACTGGCTTATAATTATAATTATGTAAGAATATTAATATATTGTAATCTTATATATTACATTTTATAAGTAGCTGTAGATAGTACATAGTATACATCAGTATATTATGTATTGGGTTCTTCTATAGAATTAAAGCCTACCTTCCTCTGCTCTTGTTAATACGACTATATATTGCTAATACCCTCTATTGGTGTCATAGTGCTAGCGCTCTTGGACACTTCAAAGTTTGCTGCCTCTTTTAATTTAATAATGAACGTTTTCAGTTTTGAAGTTCTGCTCTTGGCAACCTCTTTATGTTTTCTGCGTTAAACACTTTAATTTTTTCTTGACACTTGATGTTGGGCTTGGTCGGAGCCGTTTGTCTTAGTGGATCGTTTTTTCATTGGTTGGTGTTTTTATGGTGTTTTTTCTTTTTCTTTTGTTCCTGGTTTAGTGCGACTCTTCTTGGTTTGTTTATGTCGTGAATTGTATTGGGTGTTAGTATCCCTGCTTTTTTGTAGCTTTTTCGGGAGATTCCTTCCCCATCCGGTTTTAAATACCGGCTTCGGGTCTATATTTCACCGTAGGATGCAGCACGTGTCATTTTGCTGTCTCCAGTCTTTCTGAGATCTTAAATGGTTTTTCTCCCAATATTCGATGGTTTCGATGGAGTCTTGTTTATCTTTGGCCATTCAGGAGTAGAAGAGACATTGCGTATCGGGCATGGGAAAAACATCTTTGTTCGTTTTTTCACTTTTTTCCTTGTTTCTAATTTTCATTCTTTTCTAGTAATCGTTTTGCTGGTATATATCCTTCGATAGCTATACGCAATTTTCACTAAAATGCAAAGTTGCGCCTAACTATGCTTGGTTCTCCCTATGATTAAAATTTCTGCCTTTTTGTCAAAAACCTTCTAACTGTGCTTTGGTAAATCTGCCTTTCCTCCTCTTATACTTTTGCTCTGACGGTCTGAAGAGCTAAGTTTTTAATTCTGGAAAAGCTTATTTCTTTGGTCTTTCTTTTTTCGTCCCAATTAATCCTGGAGATTTCTGCGAATCCTCTCCTACTCTTCTCTCTCAGTTTTCCCATGTGTTTTCCTTGTGATTAACTGACTGTGTTCTATGAGATCGCTGAGATCTATGGCGCGCAGTGAAGGCCTAGTGGGACGGATGGATCCTTCCATTGTGTTTTGGTTGGGAGCTGTGCTTCTGTAGCTGGTCATCTGTCTTTTCTTATCATCCTAATATACTAATAATTTCTTCCTCAGGGCTGGAAGCTTGCAACATGTCAAGGCCAATCCTGAAAAAAGGTCAGCACCTCGAATCCTTCTAAACTTTTGCCCTATAGTTCTCACTTGTCAATTTCTATCACAAAATCTTTGGACACTTCTTTTAACTCGTCATTTTTTAGATCATCTGGAGTTCTCACTTCTCTTTTTTTTCTTAGATCAATCAGTCATGGCTTTCGAGCTCGAGCTTTTTAACTGATGACTATGCTTTCCTACCTAATTTGGTTTTATGTGGTTCTTTACTGGCTTTCATGAACTATAAGGACATATTGGTGGTGGCTTCTTGACCTGTCCAATTGCTTTTGACTTTTTTTGTTGTTCATTCGGCTATGTCGTTTCACTTCTGTCTCTCTATCGTCATTATGTCGGTGGCTTCCTTTGGGTTTTCACAGTTCGTTCTTTGGGTGCTTAGGCTCATTTTGAAATATAGGATTAGTGTTGGTGTGACAAATTACAACAACTAGTTTTGTTGGCTTCATTAAGTCATCATCGTTTTTACTTATGAATTTGTGGTAAGATGTCCGAATCAATAGGTCACACAAGGTTATGTGGTTTCTTTGTTGATTATTCTCTAACCAAGAGGGTTTGGTTCTCTGGGGATAAGGGACGCGAAGACGAGAGTTGGCTGTGATGTTACCTTAATTGTAGTTATTTTAATTTGGATCGGTACCCAAACGATTGATAAAATTTTTTCAGTTTGCTTTAACATAAACATTGGATAAAGCCGGAAGAATCTTATGTTGTTCTTAAATAATCAATTGTTTAAGAATATTGAACATATCAAAATGTTTAGCTCTCATCTCACGATTTTTTTTCAGTGTACTATTATTTAGTTTTCTCTCCGATCGCATCATATCAGTACTCGTTGATGAAGCGTCCTCTATCCTCTTTAGTGTTAATTGTAGTGTTCCAAGGTTCTATTCTATATACATCTTTATTCCTACTGTTCCAATCAACGATCGTCCTCAACGTTCTTTGTCTAACTGGTTCATCTATGCGATGACCTCAACTCTCTATTTTTTCTGCTCATTTCAAATCTGCTCCCTCTTTCTTTTCATCTAGAGTTTCTCACGTCTTCTTAGCTTTACTTCTTTTCTTGTCGATCTGGTATG
Source organism: Trachelipus rathkii (assembly GCA_015478945.1). Taxonomy (NCBI): domain Eukaryota; kingdom Metazoa; phylum Arthropoda; class Malacostraca; order Isopoda; family Trachelipodidae; genus Trachelipus; species Trachelipus rathkii. Next base: position 19,726 of record JABUQX010080920.1, read on the forward strand.
GGATTTTCGGTGGGGTACGCAACTTGCAAAACTCAACTCTTTAAAAAAACTTAACTTCTTTACATCTTTCTTCTACACCCCACCCTCCATTCACTTGTTTCTACTTGCCCGTGTCGAAGGTAAACGTCTGACCTGTGAATAACATAACAGTGTCTTGGGCTCTCAACATAACAACATAATGTCTTGAACATCTCATAACTACAATGATTGCTAATGGTGGCGTCTAAAGAAGCTGCAAGTTGTTCAGGTTGAGATGGTTTTTTTCTCGTAAAGATTAACGAAAACGAAACTTCACTGTACAGCTATAACCAATATCAAGCAGCGATAGTGGGGATGAGAAATCAGAACCAGACACAAGAGATACACAAAGAGAAAGTGAACCAAGTACTTTAATGAGAAGTGGTACATTAGAGTTTCTCATACTCCGTCTATCTGAAGCATTAAAGAGATGTAAAATTAGCGATAGGAACGCCGCTCACTTGTTAATGACAGCAGCAGAAGCTTTCAAGTATGATACTACAAACTTAATTATTAATCGCGCATTATTTCAATATTGACGGAAGGAATTCAGGAAACAGAAGCAAGAGGAGAAAATCGATCGATCACCGATAATAGTTGCGTTTCAGGGTGAAGAACAATTATTAGGTATACCTGAAATTCCTGCAGCTACAATAGAAGATCAAGCTATAGCCGTTTTTCGATCAGTGCAAAATTTAGGCGAAGAAGAAAAGATACAAGCATTTTGTTTCGATACAACCGCAAGCAACACCGGAAGAATAAATGGTGCCTGAACAAACATTAAAAAAATGTTTGAACATGATTTACTATATCTTCCGTGTAGACATCACATCTTCGACATAGTCTTGAAAAATATTTTTGATATAATAATGGGAGCAACATCTGGACCAGATGTAAATATATCTAAAATGTGTAAGGAAAGTTGGTCGACCTTAGATAGCACAAAATACCGTAGTGGGGTAGACTTTGTCACCGAGGATATCCGCGGTAATATGATGGAATTTCTTGAAGGTAAGTTAAGCCTGAAACAGCACCGAGATAATTATCGGGAATTATTTGAATTCACCGTGATCTTCCTTGGCGGCAGCCCCCGACGTGGAGTCTCATTTCGCATTCCTAGCAATGTGAGTTACGCTCAGTGGATGAAGAAGTCTATTTAAGCCTTTAAAACACATTTATCACAGGATCAATTTAACATGACCACAAGCGAGAAAGGTTCAATCAGAAGAATAGGGGTCTTTCTTATCAGACTTTATTTACGATCTTGGTTTTTGGCACCATTGGCCGCTAAAGCTTCATATCTCGATTTCAATTTTTTGTTGAACATAATTGAGTTTAAAAAATTTGATGCAGATATTAGTAATGTTGCCGTGAAGAAATTCGCCTACCAATTATGGTACACTGAAAAGGAAACTGCGGCACTCGCAACTTTGATAATGTTCCACTAGACATTAGATAAAAAATAGCTATTAAAATGAAGACAATGGACAACAACGATTATGACAACTGAATTAAAAGATACATTCTCAAAAATGAAGACCTCCATGGTTTAAAGGCAAAAGATATTTCAAACTATTATAGATGATTCCAAAGCAATGTTCTCAAGATTTAAAATTCATACAAATTTTCTGGGCAACAGCTCGTCCACTTGAAAAGAGGATGAGAACTTCCAGCGTGGGATGGAACTATTGAAATGCATTATAGTGGTTAACGATGCAGCTGAGAGAGGAGTGAAGCTAATTCAATATTATCAGAACATTGCAGAACATTTTAGGCAAGGAAAAAACAGAGAAGCAATACATAGTCATAGTTCAGATTGTTAGAAAACACAGGAAACAGTATCCCAAATCTACTAAAACTATCTCTGACGGGAAGAAGTGAACATCCGATAATACGGGTCTTTGTGATTATCTATTTATTCAATATAAATATCATTTTGGCAATATGTCGAAACTAGCTATCAAATGAGCAGGATTTTTCGTGTATAATTATTATTAACCTGCCATAAAACAGTTTCGTAATGTAATTAAGGTGTTAAAAAAATATGATAATTAATATGTGAAACATGAAAATTTGGAGCTCTTAGGGGTCCTCTTAATATAGTCCAAAAGTGCCGAAATTTTGAATAGAGAATTTTTCTATCTAGGGTGGGTAATAAAATTTTATGGGGTTGGGAGTCAGCAATTTCGTCGAAAGATGAAATTAAGGGCTGAGTGTCTAAGATAGATAGATAGATGATAGATAGATAGATAGATCGATGAGAATAGTATAGGATATGGGTGTGTTGCATAGATATAGTTCGGATGAGGAGTAGGGATATGAGATAGATATGGTGGGATAGATGTGTGTATGGTGGGATATGAGTAGTTTGTGATTAACATGTGAGGTTGGTGAGGCGGTTATTCGTGAGGGGTATGGTAGGTAGGTAACGGTGGTGAGGTAGGTAATGTGGGCAGTGTAGATGGATATTAGACTTAGATAGAGAGGTATGTAGTATGAGATAATGTACGTTAGATATAGCATAGATATGGATTAGTAGATAGACTGAGATACGATAGATAGATAGATAGTAGAATAGATAGATTGGATAATTATTTTGGGAGAGTTAGAAGGTTAAAACTACAAAAAATGCATGGTTGTTTGTTCAACGATGAGTATATGAATTGTTTGAGTAAACTATGAGTATATGAATACATTGTGTAACAAAGGTGAGAATGTGTGGTGTATTGTTCTGTTTAGTGACAGATATAGGCGTTAGAATTGAAATTGGATGAAGAAGGATGAATAAACCATGTTGTAGGAGTATGGTGAAGTGTATGTCTAAAGAGAAGGATGATCAAATAGTCAGGTATGGAATCGATGCGAATGCTGTATCGGTTTGATACTTAGTAGTGTATAGTAATTAAAACGGAAAATAAAACCATAGTTTGGGAGAGAGGAGATGTGTTTTATGAGAGAGAGACGATAGAGAGATGTAGAGAGAGAGAGAGAGAGAGAGAGAGAGAGAGAGGATGGTAGTGAGGGGACCACTTCCAAGACTGTTAGTGAGTACGGAGAGAGAGAGAGATGAGAGGAGAGGTTGTCCGAGAGATAGCATGTGGGAGTTATGAATATAGTATTTTTGAGGTATGTAAGTAGGTGTGAGTGAGTGGGGAGGTTGGGGTTGATGGTCTTGTGAATTGTTTGATGCATATGTTATAATGTGGAGTTGTGGTGTGGGAATGTTAGTACTAGAAATTATATGAGTGTGTGTTCGGAGGTTGTGTTAGTGGAGAACTTTTATTTAGTTTAGGAGCTGAGCGTATGATGTAGTAGTTTTGCGCGACTGTTAGTCTTCCGTTGTGGTTGCTATGTCGTGTTACGTCTTTCCTGCGTGGTGTCTGGTGCTCGGTCGTGTTTTCGGGTCGGTGGTTTGTTGCTCTCGTCTTTTCGTCTCTGGTCTCTGTTCTCGTGTCTCTGGTTCTTGGCTGTCTCTTCTGTCTTTGTTCGTATGCTGGTCGGTGTGCTGGTTTTGTTGTCGTCTCTCTCTAGTGTTCTCTGTCTGTCTTCTCTCTCTCTCTCTCTCTCTCGCTCTCTGTGTCTCTGTCTCTCTTCACGTGCGCTTGTTCGCTCTCATAGGTATATGGGTGATCTTTTTTTGTTTCATCGCGCTTCATATGAACTCCCTGTAGTATGTGTGTATGGGTTTTGTGGTTGTGTGTGTGCTTCCCTGCTTGTGTATGTGTGAGGAGCTCCTGAAGGTGTTGAGAGGGTTTCGTTAAAAGCGTCTTCGGTAGTTCCTGAGGTAGTGTTGAAGAAGCTGGTATTAGTTGTGCTGGTAGTGGTTGTGTTGGGTGGGTTGGGGTGTTTCTGTGTTTAGGGTGTTGATGTGTATTGTGTTTTATATAGGGGTGGATGTGACGTGTTAGTTGATTTTATGTGAGTAGTGTAGGGTAATAAACCAGCAGCCAAAGCGGCAGTTGCCATTGATTGTTGTGTGAGACCGTGTTAGGTATGCGAGGTGGGGTGTGGTTGATGGTGGGTTGGTTTTGTTGTTGCTCGGACTGTTGTCGTGGGGCTGTTCTCTGGGCACTGTGCTTGTATGTGTGGGAGGGGTGGTGTAATTCTCTGTGAGGTTATGTGGGATTGGTATTGTTAGAGTTGGTGTTTGGTTATGGATTTGCCCGCGATACCGTCGGGTCTAGTTTTTTCGCCACGTATTTAGTGGTTCTTAGTGGTGGGGTCCTTTTCACAGGCTCAGGCTTCGAGTGGGGGAGAATTGTTTGATTTGTGTCATATCAAAGTTATTTTGTTGTTGTGTGAATTTTGTGTTGGGGCGGTTAGGGGCCGCGTAGAAGGTTATCTTTACTGGAAGTATCGGAAAACCTTTTAAATAAATTTAGCTTTATCTTCCGATCGCTAGCAGGATGGGTTGTTTGCACAGGGAAAGAAAAAGAAAGATCACCAGTAAGGGGGTATGGTGCCTACCCGTTGTGGTAATATTCTTTTCTGTGCGCGTCGTCTGGCTGTGCTTGCTCTCGGTTGTTCTCTCTCTCATCCTCTCTCTCTCTTCTTGTGTCTCCGGGCGCTCGTCTCGTCGTCATTGTCTCTCGCTCGCTGTGGTCTCCGTTTGTGTTTAGGCGGTGGCTGCTTGGGTGTTCTGTGTGTTTTCTTGTGGTTGCTGAATGATTTTTTGTTGAATGCGGTTGTAATACTCTGTATCTATATATCGGATCCTAGTGTGTAGGAGAGATGGGAGTGATTGTGCAGAATAGGGTTTTTGTTTCGGCGGTAAGAGAGACAAGGAATTTTGAGGTTGGGTAATTCGGGTCCGGGGTTTGAAAAGTATGTGTCCAGAATAGAGTTATTTCCTTTTTTTATAATGGCTGAATATTATTTCAGTAGAAAAATGTTCCTTGCATAGATTGGTGATTGGTGGTCGCGGTTATTTTTTTGCTGTAGCATTTTGATTGCTTACCGAGCAGAGATTGGGTTGTGTTGCGAGCGTGTTACGAAATTAGGAGTACCTTGTTAGTGTGATCCAGACGTGTGTTGTGGTGTGGTTGGTAACTGTGTTGTTTATCAGGTGGTGCTGGAGTCATGGAAAGCTATCGAACATCGAAAAGCGTTGGTTAGTTGTAGAGTAAGGTGGGGAATTAGTTGTGTGAGAGTAGTCGATGTAGTGCGGTAGTAGAGTGTGTAATAAAAGTAACATGGTAAAGTAAAGTAATTAAAGTAAAAGTAAAGTAAATGTAAAGTCTCAAAGAAAGATATGCCAATGGTAGTAGTGGAAACGAGTGGAGAGATGTGTGTGTTTGTGGCGTGTAGATAAGAACGTTCTTGGCCATTACTTTAAAGTCTTGCAAGGATACTGGGATGTTAGTGTGTCATTGTGCCAATAGTGGTGAAGAGGATGTTACAAAACTGTTTGTGCGGTTTTAAGATGTTACGGGTTATTTGAATTGATGTTTTAAATGGGACTGGTATTCATGTATTGTAG
>JABUQX010080921.1:2500-25445 GCA_015478945.1 Trachelipus rathkii
CTTAATCTTTTATGGCTTGTAGAATTTTTTTCTTTTCCCAGCTAGTAGGGTAGCCAAAAAATATCGATAAATCGATATTTTGCCAATATTTTATTAGGCGATATATTGATATTTCGATATTTTTTGGCGATATCGAAAGACGATATTTTAAAAAAAAATATATATATATCTTTATCCCTTCTCCCGACACCCTGAAGTGAAACTTTCTCTTTCTCCCCCATATTTCGTTCCTCCCCGTTATAATTAGAGTTTAAGAGTTTAAGACTTTTAGGCTTTTCGAGGGACTGAGGGAGCCTTGATCCCGGTAGGCTTAGTTGACATAGTTGTTGTTAGAAAACTTGCAATGGGGTGAAGACGGCAGACGGCTTGGGAGCTGGCTGGTTGGCTGACTCTCTCTCTCTCTCTCTCTCTCTCTCTCTCTCTCTCTCTCTCTCTCTCTCGCTCTCTCTCTCTCTCTCTTAGCTTTGCCGGGTTTGCCCATTGCTTAACCTCCCTAGTCCCTTCCCTTTATTGCGATTTTCTTTGTTAACTTCACCCATTGACTTGACGAATATAAAATTTAATCCAAAAGGACCTGTTCACTACATAGAGACAGGAGATTTGCCTCTCGTGTTTGCAAGACCTCACCGTCTTCCCGAAGATAAACTAAAAGCAGCAAAAGCAGAATTCGACACTCTCTTGAAAAATGAAATCATCAGATTTTCCAAGTCTTCTTGAACTTCAAAGAAAACCCCAGGAACATGGAGGCCTTGTGGTGATTACAGATCTTTGAATGCCATTATTAAAAGGGATAGATATCCAATTCCTCACATTCAAAGTCTCTCACAGCGTTTACATGGATCAGCAATCTTCAGCAAAATAGACCTTCAGAGGGCAAACCATCAAATTCAATACGACCGGAGGACATTGAAAAGACTGCCATTACAACTCCTTTCGTCCTGTTTGAATACGTTTCTATGCCAAATGGTTTGAAGACTGCTTGAAGAATGCTGGCCCTACTTTTCAGAGGATAATGGACTCCATTTTCGATATCTCCCATTTATTTACGTCTATCATGATGACTTGGTAATTTTTTTCAGCAACTCCAAAACAGCATGAAGAACATCTCGGGGCAGTTTTCATGCTTGTTCAAGAAAATTCTTTCAAAATCTCCTTAGAAAAATAAGAATTTTTCAAGTCATCTCTCAACTATTTGGGATATCATATTTCTTCAGATGGACTTTCTCCTTCAGAAAAGAAGTCCGAAATTTCCAAGTACCCTCTTCCTCGAGATTCAGCAGCTTAGAAGATTCTTGGAAATGAAAGGATACTTTCGCCGTTTCATTCCTTGTTTTGCATAACTCGTTTTTCCTTTATCAGAAAAAGCAAAACATCATCCAAAAGGCAAATCTCTTACATGGACCACAGAAGAAGAATCCTTCATTGAAATCAAGAATAAACTCCAAAACGCCACAACTTGCTCTCCTTTATTTTTCGCTCCGCGATCGGCATGTTACCCCCCATACTTTCGAACTCTGTAACGGATAGTACGCCAGACACTTGCTATAGGAGCAGCCTTCATCAGAATGGTGGAGTTTCGAACAGCCATAGTACTCTATAGATTTCTTCCACAAGACAATAAAAGCTATCAGAAAATAGCAATCGAAAAAAACTCAGCTCGATCGTGAGACTTTTCTGCAGACAGCCTCACCTATTCTTGTTCTTATCATTTTCAAGATTACGTTAGAAGGAGGCGAATGCCAATCTTGTGCACTGATCACAAACTCTCCGTCTACAGACTTTCTACAGCTTAGAAAATCAAGTTAAAAAGTAATCGCGCGGCCCAACAAACGTCATCTTTCCTCGTATACTTAACCTAACAGAATACGTCTCTTCACGTGACCTACCTTAGATGGTGCAGAAACATGGCCGGTCAGCAGCATGCTTCCATTCTCCGGATATCCTACCCGCCGCGTAACAGAAAGCATGCCTCGACTTACCTGCCTATCGCTCGTCTCAGATCAACAGGCCGCGCGCAATGAATCATAAATCCTACGCCAACTTTCTTGCAAAGCAGGGTCTTCATTTCTTACCCTCTACAAAGGATCAATCCTTTCAAGTATGGTGTGATATTCCCATTCAGCTTTCCACGACCATTATTTGCCAAAAGTTGCTTCTCGTGACAGATCGTCACACAGTTTCCGGATGTCTCATTCAGGAGTTCAAGGCCTCTCTGCGTCTCTATCAAGACTAAGGTATTTCTGGGATACATCGCAGAATGAGAAAACTACAAGCTCTCTACAACAGCTACAAGACCTGTTAGTCGGGGAAGAATAAGAAATTCACAGCCTGCCTTGCCACTACAGAATTGACCTTCTTCCTCAACTTACATTTATACGGTATACATAAATATATATATATATATATATATATACTATATATTAGATATAGATATATATCATATTAATTATATACTATATATATATATATTTCATATATTGATATAATATATATATACTATATATAAATATATATAGTAATGTATATAACATACTAAGTACCTTATATATATATATTATATATATAATCGCTATATATGATACCCTAATATATATAATGATTCTATATAAATAAATACTTCTATATATATATATAATAATATAATATAAATTCACTATATATATATATATAATATAATATATAATATATATTATAGAATTGTATACTATTATATAATATATATATACATACACTATATATTATATATAATAGTCATATATATATATATAATCATATATATAATATTATATACTATATATATATATATTATACTATATCAGTTAAATAGAAATAGGGCAAGGGACAGCGGTGACAAACCTGCTTGATAATTCACCTCTTGCAGGAAGGGGGGCTCGGTCACTTTTGAAAGCTGTTCTTGAATCTAACTTTTTTGGGTTAGAGGATAGCTCAGTCGGTAGAGAGTCCGAGTTTGTCAGTCTCAGTCGCAACATGCGTTGGTTCGGACCCAGAGGAGGCAATTTTCTTTACCTTCCCACAATAGTTCTTTATTTTACCTATACAATTAAGCTCGGGGGTTTTTTCTAAATTTTGGTCTATTGCAGTATTTACATCTATTAAATCTTACAGAACGAGGGAAGAACAGGGTGAAAACCTGTTGATATCGCCTCCAATCACTTTCTTATCTAGTATCCCCTTCTATAATCTTCAAGTTTTCCACAGGAAAGACTCTCTCTCGCCTAAGGTGAGGAAACGGTTTTGTCACTTCGGTGCTGCTAACTGGTCAGACTTTCTGCTGTTCCTTTTTTGATAAACCATGGAATGACTTCTGCTTCCGTTGGAAGGGTTCCTTGATATCCCATGGAATGACTTCTGCTTCCGTTGGAAGGGTTCCTTGATATCCCATGGAATGACTTCTGCTTCCGTTGGAAGGGTTCCTTGATATCCCATGGAATGACTTCTGCTTCCGTTGGAAGGGTTCCTTGATATCCCATGGAATGACTTCTGCTTCCGTTGGAGGGATTCCTTGATATCCCATGGAATGACTTCTGCTTCCGTTGGAAGGGTTCCTTGATATCCCATGGAATGACTTCTGCTTCCGTTGGAGGGATTCCTTGATATCCCATGGAATGACTTCTGCTTCCGTTGGAAGGGTTCCTTGATATCCCATGGAATGACTTCTGCTTCCGTTGGAAGGGTTCCTTGATATCCCATGGAATGACTTCTGCTTCCGTTGGAAGGGTTCCTTGATATCCCATGGAATGACTTCTGCTTCCGTTGGAAGGGTTTCTTGATATCCCATGGAATGACTTCTGCTTCCGTTGGAAGGGTTCCTTGATATCCCATGGAATGACTTCTGCTTCCGTTGGAAGGGTTCCTTGATATACCATGGAATGACTTCTGCTTCCGTTGGAAGGGTTTCTTGATATCCCATGGAATGACTTCTGCTTCCGTTGGAAGGGTTTCTTGATATCCCATGGAATGACTTCTGCTTCCGATGGAAGGGTTCCTTGATATCCCATGGAATGACTTCTGCTTCCGTTGGAAGGGTTTCTTGATATCCCATGGAATGACTTCTGCTTCCGTTGGAAGGGTTCCTTGATATCCCATGGAATGACTTCTGCTTCCGTTGGAAGGGTCCCTCTGACCTCCGATGGAATGACTTCTGCTTCCGTTGGAAGGTTCCTTGATATCCCATGGAATGACTTCTGCTTCCGATGGAAAGAGTTTCCGTTGGAGATGCCAGGAGATGACTTCTGCTTCCTCGTTGATGAAGGTGGATATCCCATGGATGAACTTCTGCTCCGATTGGAAGGGTTTCTTGATATCCCATGGAAATGACTTCCTGTTCCGACTGAAGGGTCCTTGATATCCCATGAAGACGTTCTGCTTTCCGTTGGATAGGTTTTCTTTGAATATCCCATGGGAATGACTTACTGCTTCCTGTTGGAAAAGGGTTTTTTTTTTTCTTTTGATTATCCATGGGAATGACTTCTGCTTCCCGATTTGAAGGGTTTCCTTGAATATACCATTGGAATGACTTCTGCTTTCCGTTGGAAGGGTTTCTTGATATCCCATGGAATGCTTCTGCTTCCGTTGGAAGGGTTCCTTGATATCCCATGGAATGACTTCTGCTTCCGTTGGAAGGGTCCCTCCGACCTCCGAGTGTGCTGAGGAGATCTTCTCTAGCATGGAGGCGTGCATTCCATATTCTTTCCCTTCAACTAAACCTAACAAATCTTGATTTATTTCTAATCGTTCTCGTGCTATGAGAGGAGAGAGAGAGAGAGAGAGAGAGGAGAGAGAGAGGAGAGAGAGAGATGAGAAGGAGAGAGAGAGAGAGAGAGAGAGAGAGAGGGAGAGAGGGAGAGAGGAGAGAGAGAGAAGAGAGAGAGAGAGAGAGAGAGAGAGAGAGAGAGAGAGAGAGAGAGATGCCTTCAGGAATTACCCTCGTCCTCAAACCCAAGAAACCTCCGCAAATTATATTTCATCCCGGAATGGTGCAAACTCTTTCTTCCGTAGAAAGTGCAATAATCTTACTGGTTCCTCTTCCTCACATCAAGCGTCCTTTCGGCATTTTTGCTTCTTCCTCTTTCCATCCTCCAGTATCTTCCGAAGACGCAGCTGCCGCTTTACCTTCCGCTAAAGCTCAACTCTTCTTTCAAACCTTTCTTCGTTTCTTTCTTCTTTTTTTTTTTGAGTCAATGTACAGGACCCACCACGGCCCATAAAGAAGCGGCCACACTGGGTTGAATAATCAACTCCATGGGTGGGTCCTGGCCTATATATATTTTAAATGTTAAAGAAAAATTTGGATGGAGAAATGAATATCAAAGTCAAAAATAAAATAAAAACTCTTAGCAAAATATATATCCTTACATTATAATTAGTCCTAATATTACATAAAATCATATATTGTAAAGAATATTCATTTCTTGAAGATACAAGAAAATAGAGTTGCTGCTAAAGTGGGAAGATTCAGATAAGAAGTGAGATAACCTTTTAGGTGTTATGGACCATAAGGTAGGAAAACGACGACGGCAAATGGGATCCAGTTGGGGACAATCAAGGAAGATATGGTGAACTATTTGCGGGGTATGGCGACGGCAAAATTTGCAGATGTAAAGAGAGTCTCGTGACATATGGTGGCTGAGTGATGTTGGTGTGGCCAATACGGAGGCGTCCAAGTATCACCTCGTGTAAGTGCTTTCGTCAGTGGAAGGAAGACTCCACTTACACCAATGCTAACGCCACTTATATTGGTTCTATAAGTGCTCCAAGCTGATCACTCGTCCTGCACTCTTGCCAATAAGATCGAAAGCCTTGTCGGAGAGCAGGATAGTAATCAGTTAATGGGAGGTGGCCTTGTCGAATGGCGTCCGGGAGTTACCTGGAACAGCTCCGAAAAGAAGAAGCGGCCATTTTGGTCTCTCTGTCGGCCATTTCATTGCCAGTTACCCCTACACGAGAGGAGGTCCAACATAGTATTATTTGTTTCTTACGGGAGTGGAGCAGCCGAAGAAATTGTTATACAGCGGATACCATTGCGTTTTTAGAAAAAGGGAGTTTTAAGCGTCTAGAGCGCGCTGAGCGAATTTGAATAAATGACATAAGAGTGGTCTTGGTTAAGGAATAGAATTCGAGAAAGGGCAATCATTATAGCCATTAATTCTGCAGTAAAAATTGAGCATGTGGAGGGGGGAGGGTATGGGAGAGGTTACGGTCAGGAAAGACAGCAGATGCACACACACTGTCTCCTGCTTTAAAGCCGTCAGTAAACACTGGAGTAAACTTACCGTGAACAGCATAATGAGACAGAAATGGTGTCTTTAACAAGGCAACAGGGTTGATAGATTTGGAGAGAGATTTCAGGACCAGGCAAATGGTGGGAGCAAGCAATAACCAAGGTGTATATATACCCTTCGTCATAAGAGAACGGCAGCACCTTTTGCAAAGGGATGTTGAGGAAATCAAGAATATTATAGACTGTGTTTGCAATTGGCTAGTAAGGAGGGCTCTGAGGTATCTCCCGCAGAATTGGAGTTAGAGCTGATGATATTATGGTTTGAAAGCAAAGATAACTTGTGCACATGATGTATTCTCTCGTAAGAGCGAGTGCATTACATTGGATTCAACTTCAAGGCTCACATTGGGGAATAGGGGGCAGATTTGTGAATCCAATAGTGATGTGGATCGCCTCGTTTTTTGTGAATGAAGATCTTAACCCGGACATTTTGATACTGGTAGTAAGTTGGCTGGAGGCCGTGACCATTATTCTTACACAGCCATAGTTCAGCTTCGATCGGATTTAGGGGCTCGATAGTATAGGAGACGAAAAAAAGATCGGTTGCGATTCAGGACAGCACCCAATTATTTTCAGGGCGAGATTGAAAGTAATAGGTCAAGCTCGCGATGACAAGTAGTTTCAGGAGTTTAATATGCTGGCGCGTATGTGTAAGTGGTCATCTAAAAATTAAAGTCCACGTTAAAATGGGTCTTTTGCACTGTGTCAATATACAGCATGTCCGTTGGAAATGAGTACCCCGAACCATATATGGTTAGGTTCTGCTGGAAGAAGGTGGCAGGTTCTTCGATTCTTTTTTCTTAAAAAGTACTGCTGAGCGTTTTAGGTGGTGCAGAAATGGTGAAGTTACCCCATTGGTGAATATTCTCATGCTAGTGAAGCTGCCGTTCAAGAATAAGGCAGCCTGCACCAGTTTTATACTTAGCGCAAGGTCATTCAACATAGAGAGAAATTTGACTGTCGCTGGGATTAGAAGTAACGATGTCCATTAAGTCCGAGAGGCAAAAATAGTAATACACTTTTAGGAACACTACCCTGCGGAACGCCTTCTATTCAGAATAAAGTGGCGTGACAGAATTAGAAGGCACCGAATCTAGATGGTCTAGTTTGACAGGGAAGGCACTTCAATGAAAAGACGCGCAGTTGTCCACGGAAACCTAGCGAGTGGTAGTTTAAGGAGAACTCCCCGTACCAAGTTGTGTTCACAGCTTTTTTCAGGTCAAAAAGACACCAAGTACCATCCCACCAGTTGAGAAGGTCGTTCTCCGGATGTCATAGATCCCATTTTGAAACTTAAAGTGGGATCACGCGGTTGAGACGGGATTTTTTGCCGCGAAACACAGAGATGGTATTAAGTTTGGTAAACCGGCCTGGCGACCCTCAAAACAGCGGGAGAAGGGCGTGGGCCTTATGAACCATATTATTCGTTCCGATATGTAAATTTACAGCCCATTGGTATGACAGCTCAGTTTAATTGGTCTTTGGTTGTCGATCACAATTTCGAATTCTTCCTCTTAAGATATTTGGCGATAGGTGAATACAAAAGCTGTAGCTTCAAATAGACTCTGAACATAATTCTATCCAGATTCTGAACCGCCTATTACAGATGTGCAGCCAATAATGGCTGTTTGGCCGAGGACGGTGAATATGATGATCATTATGTACGAAATCAGTTTGATATTCTGCAAGCGTAAAAAGACGTCTATAGTCTTTGCTATTCCCAAGTGCAGTTTGATACTCTGTAAGTGTAAAAAGACGGTTATAGGTATGATCTTCCCCATTCACTGTTGAGAAGTTTGGCAGTGCAGTGTTAGTTTGCAATTTCTGAAAGGCTTCAGGAAAGCGGAGAGAGCTCGAGTGGCTAGCAAAACTATAACCTAATGCATCTGCAATAGCAGCAGGAGCAGAGATCGTGTCGGTTATATCAGGACCATAACGGAGGACCGTGGGCGAGTTGTTATTGGAGCGACAAGATATTTTCTGTGCAACGTTCCACACTAAAGGAAGGCGAGTTGTGGAGTGAGTAGAAATATAAGTTCGAAAATATTGTTTGCGTGCTTGACGATTAATTCGCCGAGATCTCGCCGCAGCTGCTTTAAAAATAATCATGTTTAGGGTGGTACGGTTCCTTTTGTATGGGTTGTAGAGCTGCTTCTTCTCTCGATTAGCTTGTGCAAACTGTTGGGACGACCAAGGGGTTGCCGACCGCCTGCCTGCGGAAAACTGCGGAATGCAAGCTTCCGCTGCTGTGATGATAACTTGCTGGAAGAAGTGAAAGGCATCATCAACAAAACCTTTATTTCTAATTTCACCTTAGACTGTTCCGGAGCTAATCCTCCTTCTACACCTTCAACTCATTTATTAATATAGCAATTTCTTCCAAAGATATTATTTCTGCTTTCTCTGACCTTAATTATTAAGTACAGTTACAGATAACTATATGTTCAGTACAGTTATGGATAACTTTTCAGTTCAGTACTTTTGAAAAATTAAATAAGGACAATGAGGAAGAACTTGAGGGGAATTTGATACAGATTTCATTCAAAGTCAAAACGAACAAGTACTTGTTGATTTTCAGAACGAACATGATAAGAACATGAAAAGGTTATGTTCCAATGACGTTAATATTGAGTGCACGCATACTCTTGCAGCAAATCTTATAAACAAGGCGAGACAAATAGCATTTCTCTCCCTAACAACAGTCAATGAGAGACAATTGAAACCTTCGTAGAATTATTAAATTATCCTTACCTTGCAACAAAGAAAGTTCAAGCAGAGGACTTGACTGCTCGAAAATGTTATAGAGAATGGAACCATTTAATTAATGTATAAGAAAATAAAGGGATATTTTAGCAGATGACAAAAATTCTTTGAAAGAGGAAAAAAGGAAGAATGTTAACTAAAAACAAAATATTTTTTCGCCCATTTATGTTGATAAATGTTTCAGCACCTTCAGACTGAAGATCTATTAAAAGCTAGGAATGCTTTTTTTGAACTAAAACACTATCGAACAGGAATCCCAAGTCAAAGTCAGATAGTTCACCAGTTTCAGGAATTATTTCTTGTGGTATTGTCAGGCGAAGATGAAGAAGCCAATGTTGATAGGCAATGGGACCAACTGTGGCACGGAACGCACAAAGCGATTGAAAATGACAGACATTCAATAAAAGATATTCAACCCAAAAATCCTCTTGAAAAATATATAATGCAGAATTATAAGGCATTAAATGTCAAAACGAAAATGGAACAGAAATAAATGTCAACAGTTTCTGAGGCAATCAGGTATCCTAAAATTTTGGAAGATTGTTCTTACACAGTTACAGCTTTGCTTCACACTCGAGTGAGTGGTGCTTACACAGTTACAGCTTTGCCTCACACTCGAGTGAGTGGTGCTTACACAGTTACAGCTTTGCCTCAAACTCGAGTGAGTGGAGCTTACACAGTTACAGCTTTGCCTCACACTCGAGTGAGTGGTGCTTACATAGTTACATCTTTGCCTCACACTCGAGTGAGTGGTGCTTACTCAGTTACAGATTTGCCTCACACTTGAGCGAGTGGTGCTTACACAGTTACAGATTTGTCTCACACTCGAGTGAGTGGTGCTTACACAGTTACAGCTTTGCCTCACACTCGAGTAAGTGTTCAGCGCTTATTTTCAGATTTAAAAGTAATAAAATCGAATTTAAGGCCATCATTATAGGAGGGTTTGTTTGAAGCAGTTTTATTTTTAAGAAAACAGATTTTAATAAAATTATATCACATAAGTTCATATAATTCAAAAAGAAATTATTTTATTCAAAGAGGAATTATTAAAAGAGGAAGAAAGTAAATTATAATTTATTTTTTTTTTTTTTTAAATTTCAATAAAGTATTTCCAAAATAAAGGTGTCGCTAACAATCAATCTTATTTATTTTATTTATCTTATTTTACAACTTAATCTTAGAGAAATAATGATATGTGTAAATGGAGATGAAATTATAACTAAGAACTGAAGTCGGAGCCGGAGCCGGTAAAAGATTTACCTGCCCCGCAGACCTGCATAACACAAATTCTTTTGACCTCTTCTACTGTTTTCCATTATCACTTTACTAATCACTAATTGTTCTTTAATTTCATAAGAACGATTGCAGCGCCATTTTCGCTCTTCACTAATTATTATGTTGTTACTCGTTATATATTTCCATGCTTATTAATAGTGGGCTTTTAATTGGGAATTTATGTACTTCATATCTGCACTCGGAACATGCTTATGCATGATGTGTCTTTTTAAGCTTCCTTTCTGATTACATTCATAACTGCACTCAGCACATTTAAATAACTTTTTATTTCGATGCACAAGCCATATGCTGTTTATAAAGAGAGATTTCCGATTACAATTCGTAGGTCAACTGAAAGGATTTTAAGAACTTTACACTTCCATGATTTAGTAAGAGGATTTTAAGTGATCTTTTATCATTACATTCGTAGTTGCACTCAGAACTTTAAATAACCTTTATATTTCCATTGTTTAAAATATTTTTTTTTAATTTTCCTTTCTGATTACATTGAAAGCTGCACCAGCACTTCTAGACAATTTTACAATTAAGAGGATTTTGCCAACTGGATTTTTAAGCTTCTTTTCGGATTCTTTCATAGAAGAACTCAGAGAATTAGGGTGCTTACAATTCGATCCATGCATATTCTTTCTAAGTGCCTTTTCTGATTACATTCATTGCTGCACTCAGAACATTTAAATAATTTTCCATTTTTTTTTCTTTTTTTTTTCTCCTTTTTGAAATTGCAGAGATCTATAGGTATTTAGATCTTAGATGTCCGTGGTCAAACCTTGACCATAAAGGCATTTCCGCAAAGATTTTTTACCCAAATCCCAACAGCAAGTCGCAAGATTGCGTATGCTTTTTCGTACTACCATTAAGTTCAGTTGCAGTGTGTTGACAGATACTGGGAGCTTCTCCAGATGTTTTGAGATCTTCTTTTATTACACCCGTCGTTAACTACTATCGGGATCACTATTATGTCATCAATTTATCACATTCTTCTTATTTCGTGTTTGAGTCTTTGATATTTAACTTCTTTTCTATTTCATATGCCACCACGTTATTATATCATTGACTTCCACTTCTATTATATAGCACTTTTGATCTTTTTTTTCCTTGATGTCCGGTCTATTATGGGTGACTGCTACATCAGTTGGGATGACAGAATCATAAGCAGGAGCACCTCTTCATTTTCTTCTATTTCTGGGGGATTGTTTCCAGTAGTTGACCGCTTCTGTCCTGATGTTATTAACTTTTGGCACAATTTAAATGGATTCAACTTGCAGATGGTGTTATGCCTTTCAGTGTATAGTTTTTTTTTCCAGAAGAATCTGACATCTGGCTAGAATGGTGAAGGGACTGTTCTGTGTCTCGTATCACACATTCACATATTGTCGCTGATTGTTCCCTTTCTATATGGCTTTCGTGCCCATCTTTGTCCTAATTGTTTTATCCTGAGCAGCTATAATCACTCTTTCTTCTTCTGCTTGCAATCGTCCCCTCGTGAGTATCTCCACTGATTTTTCCTTATCTATATAACTTTCATCAATGATTTTCTTATATTCTTTTGCCATTGCTTGTTGTCTCCACTGGTTTAAATGTTTCTTCTTCCTTTCTGCTTCGAATTTGTCTTTTAATATTTTTGTCTTTTCCTTTTGCGTTTTTTCTTCCCACCTTAGACCTTGTTCCACTCTGATGTTGTTCGCATTCATGTAATCTGTTTTCTTTTTCATTAGTGAAGCTTAAGCATGTGTATCTTTAGGCTTCCTTTCCTATTACATTTATAGGTGCAATAGGCACATTTGAACAATTTTAAATTTTTTTTTTTTTATTTCACCTTTCTTAAGGGTTACCATTTAATGCGCGGGCCCGAACCTCGGGCCTAAGCGCATATGGTTGTCCCGGCAGGTTCTTTAACACCCAAGAACCATTCTCAGTATTCTGGCGCTCTGTCGTATTATAATGGAGCTCATCTCCAACGTTGTTACTTCCACCGGTAGTCTTTCAATATATTGATTTAAGCTTTTTTTTATCACTCCCATACTTCCAATTACCACAGGGATAACCTCTGCTCTATCAATGTCATTCCACATTCCTTGTAATGAGTATTTCAGAGTTTGGTACTTAACTTCCTTTTCAGTTTCATATGCTGATACTCTGCCGTCCCATGGAATTCCTATCTCTATAATGTATGCCTTTCTTTCTCTTTTATCTTTTACAACAATATCCGGTTTGTTATGTCTTACATGTACATCTGTGGGAATGCTATAGTCGTATAGTATTAGCGCGTGGGTTATTTTCTTCTATTGCGTTTGGGTTGTGTTCCCAGTATTTGGATGCTTCTATTGGTATTTTGTATTTTTCACAAATTCTAAAATGGATTAATTTGCATATTGTATTATGTCTTTCGGTGTAGTGCTTGCGACCGAGAAGTGTGTCACAGCTTGATAATATATGGCTAACTGTTTCCGGAGATACTTTACACATTCGGCATTTGTTGGATATGTTCTCCTTCTCTATCTCTCTCTTGAACCAATTGGTTCGTAATGCTAAGTCCTGTGCCCCTACAATTGTTCTTTCATCTTCTTTATTCCTGTGTGTGTTAACATGTTTTTTTCTTTATTTATCAACTGTTCTATGATATTTTTGTATTCCTTTGCAATGCATGCTCCTTCCAAATTATTTTTCATGTTTTTTTCTTCTGCTTTTCTGTGGCTCAATTTCTTAGGTGTTTCATCTTTTCCTTTTTTGTCATTCCTTCTGTTGTTGGATCGTCGTTAGGGATATCATACTTCCGTAGGTAATCCCTTTTTTTGGCTGTTAAAGATGTTCTCATCGCTTTTCCCTGTTTCGTGCTCCTTCACCATCTGATGAATTACTATCAACTTTCTTCGATACTACGTCGTTTAATGCGATCACTTCCTTCTCTATATATAAATTGCTGTGAATTGCAAATGATTTTTTAGGGTAGATTTTAAATTACATTCATAACTGCAATGTGCACATTTAATCTTTCTTTTGTTATGTATCTTTAAATGGCTTTAACTCTTCATTGCGCTTTTAAAACTAAAATTACAAAATCTGCAACTGAGGTTTTTTAGATGACTCTTTTTAATGGTTTGATCAAGCGTTACTGACGTTTGAGGTCTGCTTCTTGAACTACTTTTCATTTTGGAACCCTTTTCTTCTTCACCAGCATCGCCAAGGAGGGTCTGCACAAATCAATAACAAAAAAAATATAGTCTGCACAAATCAATAATAAATATTACAAAATAAAATTTATATACATTATAAGAATGCGCATTAAATATAAAATTATTACTTTTTAAAAATTTCTTTTAACAAATTTTAACATTTAAAATGCCTAAATTCCCACCCCCTCCCCACACGAAGGTGGTCTCGTTGACGCCGAGAGGGGGCACAGACACTTTGTGTCTGCGAAGAGCCACTTTCATTTTTTTTTGTTATATTTTGTTTTTGTTTACTCCTCTCCCTTATTATTCTTATTTTTAATATCTTATTATTGTCGTCATTTTTATTATTATATTTGTTCTTGATTTTCTATTATTTTTCTTGTAGTCATTATTATGATTTTTATTCTTCTTATATTTTATGTCTCTCGTTCGTTCTTCTTACCCTTCCCTTCCCCAGTTTGTATCCCTTCTCCTCAATTTTCTGCACGTACTACCCTGCGTATTCCCGATCTCTTATGGTAGTCTCCCCAATATCGAGCTGTTGTCTCTGTGCGTATCTCATGCCCATCTTGCCCTACTTTCCCAGTGGGTGAGGGTACAGGTCAAAAACTGGTAGCTCTCGTCTTTCTCCGAGCCGCCTATTATTGTGGTCTTGGGGACCCTAACCTCGGCTAACCACTGAGGAGGCTGTCCCGAACTTGGGTGTAATCTTGGGCTTCGCGTCTTATCCGTGTTGGAAGCAATTCCGGAAGGCTTCATCGAGGCCACACCCATGGTCCTCCCTACGGGGTGGGCGTGGTTTCCACGGTTACGCTCACCGGGAATACATTGTTTGTATATTCCCACTCAATTTATGCTATCTGTATTCAAGTTTTTATTGCCGAGCGAATGTGTAAAAGGAGCATATTATATGGGAAAGAAATAAAAAGAATAAGTGTTTTAACAAGGCGGAATTCCAAAATCTGTCGGGCCCCCAACTAGGGATGCCGATATATAACAAAAATATCGATATATCGATATTTTAAAAAATATCAAATTGCTCTCTCGATACTATCGGTCAAAAAATATCGATATATCGTTCTAATATTAAAAAAAATTATTCGTTATATATATATACTCTTATATATATATACTATTATATATATTATATCTCATATACTATTCTATATATATATATATATATATATTATATATATAATATATATATATATATATATATTATCTATATATATATAGAGCGAGAGAGAGAGAGAGAGAGAGACGCTCAGTTGTTTTCTTAAAATTATTTTAAACAGAATAATAACCTTTCTTTTTTACAAAAGTTCTTGAAACCTGAATAGTAAGCATAAATTACAATTTCAGGACATTAGTTAAATAAAAAATCATAAATATTCAAACATTAGTCTTTTCAATATTATTAAATGTAAAAATATAAATAGGTGAAAATGAATAATGTTATTTTTAAATTTTAGTTTCATATACAATATAGTATATATATATATCAATAAATATTATATATATATATATATACTATATATTATATATATATATATATATATATATATATATATAATATATATATATATATATATATTATATATATATATTATATATAAATATATAATATATATATATATTAATATCAGAGGCGGACTCCAGTAACTTTTTACTTCTCTCTCTCTCTTCTCGTCTCTCTCTCTATATAATATATATTATATTATATATATACTAATATATATATATATATTCCATATATATATACCAGAAACCAGATATATCAACTGATTACTATCCTATATATATATTATATATATATTATATTATATTATATATATATATAATATATATACTATATTATTATAATACTTTAAATAAATTTAATGTAGTTTATGCCGAATTTATACATAAAAAGAATGTAACTAAGAGATGCCAAAAGGTAAAAATATTTACAAATTTTATAACATTAAAACTCTTACAAACAAGCAACAGCTTCCCATTAGAGTCTTACATTTAAACATGTGTTAAATAATTGAATAATTATTTCGATCTTTATTGTTTTCAAATTTTTTACATAATCTTTTTTATATTATTATGTAATATTTTTCATTCATTTGACAATTTTTTGCAAAAAAATAAGAATTTAAATCGGTAACAATTAAAGTATTATGAAATTTTTCGAATCGTTTCTATAATATTAACTCGTGCTAAGCACGCGCAGCACGAGTATCAGGAGTCGTTCCTCTCATATATATATATATTAATTATATATTATTTATATATATATTATATATATATAGTATATATTTATTATATATATATAATATTAATATATATATATAATATATATTTATATTATATATACTTAATATTATATTTTGTTCTATATTTGAATCAGTTCATATTTTCTGAAAAATTTTCTAGGTTCAAAAAAATTTCTATGAAAGATAATTGTTAGGTTAAAGTTTAGTTTGAAAAAGGAAATTCTTTTAGTGGCAAGCTTCTGCTATAATTCCAGAAATTTATACCGTATAAAGAAATTTTCCCTAAAAATATATACTTAATTTAACTTTCCTGAACTTAGAAATTTTTTAGAACTTAGAAAATTTTTCAAGAAAATATGAACTGATTCAAATATAGACTTTTCCCCTATATAAATATATATATATATACTTATATATATTATATATAATATATATTTATATATATAGTATAATATAAAATATATATATTATTATATATAATATTATATATAATAATAGTATTTATATAATATATATTATTTGCTTTTTTAAAGTAAACACTAATCATTGCCCTAAATTAGCAGTGAAGGTGGTTTTACAGAGGGAATAAAGAGAGTAAAGTAGAAATTCATTCGCATATATTTCGTTTTAGCCCTTATTTCTACATTTTCAGATTAAATTAAAATTTAATAAAGATTTTAACCTTAACATCCAATAACTAGTTTATCTTCTGTATTATAATAGTATACTCATTAATTTTTTTATTAATATCTGTAATTTGAAAAAAGTAAATACGGCAATAGGTATACTTTTATGAAATTTGTTCTTCCGTTATAGGAGCATTTACTTCAATCTCTTGTATGATCTCTGACCCTCTCTTCCCCCTCCTCCTCTCTCCTCAGATCAGACATATTATTCCCCAGTCATCCCAAACGCTCCTGAAACATACACCATTTTTGCTTAAATGTTGAGGACTGTTTTTCGTTCTTTGATTTGTGCTAAAAAAAAAAAAAACAGGCTTAAGATTGCGTTCGTTTTTGTCAAACTTATTGCAAAAATCGTAAAAAAAAATGCTCATCAAACATAAAGAATTCTCTTAATTCTGTAAGGTTGTAACTATACAGAATGTTTATTCTTATTCATGAGAATTATGGAAAATTCTTTAACGTTTAGGTGAAACATTTTTTTACGATTTTCGCTAGGTTGACAAAAACGAAACGAAAACTTAAGCATTATTTTTAGCACAAATGGGCAAAAACGAAAACGTCTTTATTTTTCTCGCAAGAACACTGCTTAAAAATTTTCTGAAGTAAAAAAAGCATATCGTTGAATCGCGATAACTGGAAATAAAATAATCGATATAAGTCGATCAATAGTCGCCTGAAAAAATTTATCTCGAATATTGTTTTCGATACTAGCGAAAAAAAAAAATATCAAATCGATTATATAATCGGTTTCCTCGGTTTGCGGCATCCCTACCGCCCCAACCCGACCCTTCCTGGACAATCTAGAACAAGAGTCCCAAATAGGGGCGTTTGTTTGCCCATATTGATGAAAGATGGTTGGTACTGCCTCCACCCCAACCATAGTCTTACCTACAAACCGCGTTTCTACGGACTACCCTCATATGACTCAGAAGCAGAGGATGGTTCCTGACCGCTTTCGAGCACCACCTAATTAACTGCCAATCCTCACGTCGGCTATCAATAGAGCCCATTGCTCGCAGGAAATGATTTACATCCATCGTGCGTCAAAATAAAACTAGCTCTAACGAGCTTCTTTTCCTCAGACTCCCCAAAGTCTAACTGCCATACCCGCCTTTATTTTTTTTTCATTCTACAAATCATCGATGTCCACTGGCTGCTTTGCTATACGGGCAGCCAGTCCTCAGTCCTTCGCCGTCCAGGAATTCCGGGTCACCGCTGGCTGGTGATATCCTATTAGGTTCATGGAAACAACTCTAAACTGCTCCAATACCAATCGTCCGCACGGACCACCTGCGTGTCGCATTCCCCCACACACACACAGAGCCCTCTCTTCATGAAATTGTCCGAACATTGCAGAGATCCATGCCTCACTCGATGGGTTCTCTACTGAGAATTGTTGATACCATGTTCAAATCTCTGAGGTCGATTAACGAATTCGTCCTTGAGGTCCGGTGTGCTGAGACTTCCTTACACTAATCTCAACCGGAAACCAAGCTCTGCATCAGTTTCCCCTGGCAAACTAGATCGGACTCTCTCCTGCCGGTCACACTCGCCGCATGCCAAAGTGGGTCTTTTCCCGAAACAGACGTCTTTACTCGTTTGTCGCATCGGGTTTACCCGCTTCTTAAAGCAGAAATGTAACGCCCTATTCGGAGCTAAGGTCGCCCTTCTCTTTCCATGCCAAAAACGTGCTCGCCGCGCACATACATATTGTCTGGAAACCCCGCAAGCGTGGAAGACATAAGACTAGGGGGTCGCAAATCCTTTCCACCTCTTAACCACCCGGATAGTAAAATCAGACAACACGTGTGTGCGGAATGGATGGACATGATCGATGGGGTGGCAAGTTTTGCCTCTTCTTTCTGGCGAACTCTTCCGAACCGGACGAACGCTAGGAGTGGAACGGCATCAGCATTCAGCCATACCTCAGTGATTCCGAAACTTCTCGGATAGCAATCATGAACTTTTCGATAATTTTTCGTACTATTGCCACGGTCCCCAATGCACAGTCTTATTACAGGCTTGCCCACCAATCCATGTGTCTTCAAAGGATATCACGAGGAAAACCTTATGGGGTCGCGGTCGTCCTATGGGGGAGTGGTAGCTCTGTCCTCGTTTTGGGGGTTGGGTCGGTTGATAGGTGGTTTGAGCCAGGTTGCTCAGAACCAAAGGGTCCCTCCGGCCAGTTAGTTTGGGCGTGGTTGGATAGTTTTCGGCGCTTGCAAACAACACAATGTTCTGGTAAATACCGTTTTAACGGCGATGTCGAGGGTGTTCGGTCTTTGTTCTAAATACTATCGTGGTAAATAAACCTCCTCTTGGCGCAGGAACTGAAGCCGCATGACACCACCCTGGAAATATGCTGCTCTCGAGGAGTGTGGCTCGAATGTCCTGGCAAGTGATTTGAGATCCCATATGTCGTGCAGTTCGGTCCCGCTGTCGCAGGTTTCCGGGAGGGTTTTTTCCGGTTGAGGGGGTTTGCGCCAGCTGTTCTCCGGGATACGAGCCTATTTCAGGATATCCCTAGCAACTGTTGTCGGATTGAGTGTGGAAGATTCCGGATTATAATGCCTTGGCCCACTTCCCCAAGTCTGTGAAATTTGGAACCTTCCTAGTTATTTTCCTGTTCCACTGGAGAACTTTTTGGCTTTGTTTGTTGGGGTCTTGCATTTTGTCCATGCATTTAGATGAAAGAGTCCCGGATGTAGGGGGGCCCCATATGGGCACGACCATAATGGTTTCCTTGGAAGATGTCTGTGATTTACCTTTAAACGGGCTTGTAGGAGTTCCCCCTCCATCCGAAGATTGCGCAACTCCCGTAGCCCGGTATAAGAAGATGGCCCTTCCCTCAACCCCAAAACATCCGGACCACCCTCCAAAAATGGCGGCACCTGGCCAGCCACGTTTGCATTGAGCGAAGACCTCTTTCTCGTCCCCGGTCCCGGTCTTTAATAATCCTAGCAGTCTGTCCGAGGCGGTACAGGAAGAACTCTTTCGGCTCGTCCCCCGCCAAAAGCACCCTTTGCCCCCAATCGTCCACCCCCGGACGTCCCATGGGATGTGCCCTAACCTGGCAATGCGCAGTCGCTGCCCTTGATGTGCATGGGTTGGACCTATCGCAGGCCTTTCCCCGGGGCCCGTAATTATGTTTTCCGCAGGCCGTCGCCGCACTGTATTGTCACTCACCTAATTCCGTTGTAAAACCTCCGCTAAGCCCTGTATTCCTGCAGAAATGGTCCCGTGCCCGTAAAGTGTTGGCCCTTCTCTCCCGGTAATGGCCACCAGGACATATAAATCGGTTTTTTTCCTCAAGGGTGTCCCTGGGCTTGGCCTGGGCCTGCCCTTTGCCCTCGCCGCCGGGATCAAAAATGTATTCAGGATTTCACTGGTAAACTGTTGGAACCCCTGCAATCGTTTTGTGTGTGGCGCCTACAAAAAACAAAGCACCGAACCGTTCCCGACCGGTTAACTTCGCGTCCTTTCGGCGTGGGAGTATTTTGTTTATCTTGCAAGCCCCAACTGGATCTTTCTTGGACGTTTTGAGCTGCCACCTTATTCCTCTCATGGGTTATTCGGAGTCGCCTTCCTGGTTCTGAATGAATCCTCCTTGCAATTAATACCCGCATTACCTAACCCACACCTCTTCCCAGTCCTAGTTGTTTACGTTGGTTATGGTTTTTTCCTAATTTTTTTATCGGTCGTTACGCCCAATATTCAGCGATTCTCTTGCGGGTGGTTTCATAGTTTACCTGATGGCCTTGTTCGTCCTGTTAATTGGTTGGTGGAAGGCCTTCATGGTTAGTGGGCCCTTTCCCCCGTTTCCAGCCGGAAGTCCATTTTAAAGTAGTGTTGTGGGTTTATTTTTTTGACAAGTAGTTATTATTAATCTATAATATATATTATATATATTAATATATTATCTAATATATATATATATATGGTATATATTATATTATTAATATATATTATTATATATATATATATATAATATATATATATATTAAAATGCCGTTAATGGAGGGATATTGGCTTTAGAGGGTAGAGAGACCGAACTATACTTTAAATTTTCAGGTTTAAACACCAAAAAAGAAAGGAAATCTTTATTTTTTTTTATATAGTTCTCTTCACCACCACTGCTCCCGGCGACGTGTTCGATGTAGGGGACGCAAGAACAATATAAAGCCTAAACAGTTAAAGAATAATAGAAATACCTACAATGCCCATTATGAATAAAAATTAATAAATATAATATATTAATAATATAAATATAATATAATATATATTAATATTATTATATATAAATTATTATATATAATATAATTATAATTTAAATACATATTATAAATAATATTTATAATATAAGATAATATATATAATATAATATAATATTATAAAATAATAATAATATATAAAAATCCTTTCAAATGCCGAATCGGCAGGGAGCTAGACACACGCTTTAAAGGTAGGGGAAGAATTTATCGACAGAAACAGAAGATAAGGGAGAAATTCCACAAAATTAGGGTTGGGATAAGAAACGACAGGCCCGGAGGGTTGCCCACGCCCAACCCATAAATCCCCATGTGTTTAAAGGCCTGCCATCCCTTGTGGGTTGACGAGGGACGTCGTAAAGTTTGTGGTTACGAGTTGGGTCCAACTTCTCTTGGAACACATGTACAGTTAATATCTATAAGAAAATAGCCAAGGGCACCAAGGTCCAGTGACTTGGATATGGGAACAATTATAACTTTTTTGGGCGTAGATCAGACTATATGCCCCAAACACGTATGAACTTGAAAAAACCCACCCCAATTATGGAAGAAGTAAATTTCCCCCATACAAAGAGGGAGGAGGTTCCTTTTTATAGTTGGATTACTGAGAATTTGGAAAAAAATCTTGAATTTTGATAATGAGACTTCAACCTACACTAGACCTAAAAATCGTTTTTGTTGAATATGATATTTGTAGAACCATTTTTTTAAAATTTTATTTAAAATTCTAGGGTATGTTTTTTTTTATTTGTCAAAGGGGAGAGGCAACCCGAAAGAACCAATCGAAAGAAAAATAGAAAGTTTTTTGGAGCTTGTCCTTCAGAATCTAGAGATTGGAAAAGTGGGTGCTTTTTTAAAAAAGATTTTGAATGTTTCACAATGTTTTTTCCCCGACGCCAACTTGGGAAATTCTATTTTTATATGCAGTAAGGAAATGGAATCGAAGATTAAGACACAGAATATACAAATATAAATGCAAAAGGGGAAAAAGAATTTGAATATACCCTAGAAAAAATGATGATCGAGTTTTCTGTTACTGTGAAAGGGAGAAAAAGAACTGAAAGACAATTAAATGAGGAAAATTTGGATAAACAGGTTGTGTTTACCCAACTTGGAAGTTATTTCGATCAACCACAGAATTATGTAAACTAAAATTGAAAAGGGAAATAAAATTAAAGCCAAAATAAGTAGGGATCCGAAAAAGGAGGAGATCTCGGAGAAAGAGAAACAAATGGCCCATTAAACCCTGTACAAAATGTCCTTGCATTAAATTTAACTCCTCCACAACAAGATCTCATAGTTCCCTCTCAAAGGGTAGAAAAAGACCAATAAACCGGTTAGATACGAAATATATATAGTAGTACCTTGACTTGCCCGAAAGCTACTGATGATCTGAAAGGATGGATTCGAGTTTCAGAAATGATTCAACGAAAAATGTAAGAAGTTGGAGAAGGTTTTCCCAAATATCTTTAACACAGGTTCCCGTAACTGGTCCGAGGCTTGAGAATGGAGTTTAGTTCTTTCCTTTAGGATTAGCTTCGACTAACTCAGACCGTTAAATGAGTATACTCCTCCTTGAAAAAAGACTCTTGTGTTCAACTGGCCAAACAAACAAAAAGGAAAAAAAAATTTGAGAGCGGATAGGGTGAAGGTTTGGGGGACATATGCCATGCTTCAAACACTGAGGATAAAGTGCTTAGTATTGAGACTATTGAGAATGCTTGCAGGAGAGCCGGCACCAAACGTCAGAAGCAAACTCCTCTTAAATCCCGGGAAGGAATGGCCATTTTTTGTTTCTGCGTGCCTTTAAGTAATTCAACTAGATTTCCAGAAACCCAATTCAATCCAATCAAATAATATTTGGTAGGTTAAGGGATGGGGAATGAAAGGAGTTTAGTTAACGGATTGCCCAGAATTAATCCTTGGGTTCAATTAGTGGAAAAACCAATGAGGTCAATTTAGCAACGAAACAACCATACATATAAAAGGGGAGAGGGCAGATTTATACAGTAGATTTTATTATTGATGTTTTTTTTTGGTAAGAGGACAGAAAGATTTTTTAAATAGGGAAGAAAAACTTGGAGGTCACGAGCGCTTTCCGTTTAATGAAGTAAGGCAGTGGTGTCGAATTAATATCCCTGGCAACGATTCCGAGCTAACAAAATTAGCAAGGGGTGGAAAGGAGAAAGATTAATTG
>JABUQX010080922.1:0-20000 GCA_015478945.1 Trachelipus rathkii
GTTTAACATCTAGGTGTAATGCTCTATTAGTTATTTTTGCTTGTAAACCTTTCGTTTATATATATATATATATATATATATATATATATATACTATATACTATATCTCAAAAAACTACAATGGCGCTACAGCGAAAGGAATACACATTTTGAATCCTGGTAAATTTCACATAGGAAAATGTAAAAAAATAAAAAATAAAATAAATTATTGTTGCCTCATATAATATATGATTCAAGATATTTAAGAGATTACTTTTATTGTGGTTCTCGTTAAAATAAATAGTTTCTCGTTAAAAAATAAATGTTTCTATTAAATTTTGCTTTTTTTTCACTAAAGAATACCCAAGGAGGTATACCGCCCCAAATAACAGGAGTCGAGATCTCTCATACCAGGAACTGAGGGTGGGACTAATTCCCCCCCTCAGGGGGTCTCAGGAACCCCCGCTCTTTGGTAGTATTTTGGTGTCGCGGGGTTCCTCCGCCCCTACGGGGTTATGGAAAACGTCCCCCTGTGTTCCGTCGGCTCGAGCCCCGGGTGCCGTATAAAGCATTTTCCTATGTGAAATTTACCCAGGATTCCAAAATGTATTCCCTTTCGCTGTAGCTATTGATTTTGATATATATATATATATATATATATATACTATATATATATATACTATGTATATATATATATATATATAACTATATATATATATATATCTTATCTCTACCGTACTATATATATATATGTATATATAGCAATATATATATTAGATATCTATATATATCTATATATATATATATATATATATATATATATATATATATATATATATATATATATATATATATATATGCTATATATATATATATATATATAACTATATACTCTCCTTTAGCATTTTCCGTACTAAGTGGACCAGCATTCCATAATGTATTCCGTTTTACTTTAGCATTAATAGTTTTTTAAAAAATTACATATTTTTAAGATATACTAACCCTTTGTATATATATATAACATATATATATATATATATATATATATATATATCTCTCTTATATATATATATATATATATATATATATATATATCTATACTATATATACCTCTCTTATATATTCTTTTTAAAGTAAACACTAATCATGGCTCTGAATTAGCAGTGGAGGTGATTTTACATGAGAGATAAGCTTCAGTAAAGTGGAAAATCTTCACATATAAACTTAAACATTTCTAATTTCAGATTAAATTATAATTTAATTAAAGATTTAACTTTATTATCAAAACTAGTATTATTCTGTATTTTATAGGATACTTTCATTACTTTTATAAATATCTAATTTGAAAGTAAAAATACGCCATAAAGGGATATTTCATGGCAAACTTGTTCTTCCCTTATAGGTCTCTACTCTATCTCTTGTATAATTATCTGACCTCCTTCCCTATTACTCCTGAGTCAGAAAAAATGTACCCATCATCCAATCGCGCCTGTACAACATACACATTTTGCTTAAATGTTGTTTTATGAAAAAAGAAAACTGCTCAAAATTTCTAGAAAAAAAATATATCGTCGATTCGATACGATACCGAGGATAAAATATCGATATATCGGCTGAAAAAATATCTTCGATATTTTCAAAATATCAATATCGACATATATCGGTCCTCTTGCGGCATCCCTAGAAAAAACTTAAGAATCTTTCGCTGCAACTACTGGTGTTAGGTTGCTATTTGTATAACCCTTGAGCACCTAAAAGTTGTGCGATTTAAGCTTGAACCAAAGTTAGTTAACTTACGAAAAAGTTTATCTACATAAGTTACTAATTGTGATTAAACAACTTTATAATAATAATAATGCCGTTTAACGGTAAGAAACGGAAAAGAAGAAGAATCTTCCGAATAAAAAATCAGTAATTCAGAGATAGATTTGACTGATTTATCATCAACCTCCGGTGATACTGCGTCATTAACGGACAAATTAGGATCTATGGAAAAACTTAAGTGATGTCATTCA
This sequence comes from Trachelipus rathkii, assembly GCA_015478945.1. NCBI lineage: Eukaryota > Metazoa > Arthropoda > Malacostraca > Isopoda > Trachelipodidae > Trachelipus > Trachelipus rathkii. The sequence continues at coordinate 1,994 of JABUQX010080922.1, forward strand.
ATAGCAAATTCAAATTAATTACAAAATATACATCAGAAAAAACATCCAAGTCAGTAAAATCTACTCGATGCAATAACTTTTCAGGTTTTTCCACAAGGAAAACAGGCTCGTGTTCCTCAGAGGTGAACAGAGAAATAATATAGGTAATACACATAATCAAACTAAATAATTCAATTCTAATTGAAACATATATTGAAATTAAAAAGCTAGCTACAGCAAAATCATTAATAAATAATTCAATTCAAATAAGGGTGACATTGGCATATAATAATAATACAACTCAGGTGGAACAATTTATGCCCCCAAACTTAAGAATTTAACTAATGAGGAGATTGTTGAAGGCCTTTAAACACAAAAAGTTGTATCTGCTAGCCGAATAGTAAAGGGTAAAGAAAAAATTTCAACTCATTTAATAGTATTAACCTTTGGATTATTGGATAACCCACAATAAATATTTTGTGGATACCTGTCTCATAGCATGAGAATATTATTCAAATCCTTTGCTATATTTTGTATGTCAAAGATTTGGTCATAGAGGAAAATTCAGTAAAGAAAGTGTAAAATGTGGATTCTGTGCTCAACAACACTTAACAGAAAATTGAGAGAGAAATATGCAGGCTAAATGTGTGAACTGTAGTAATGTTCATCCTTCTTATTCTAGGGAATGTTCTCATTATATAAGAGAAAATGAAATTGTCCATCTAAAAGTAGATAACAAAACTATTTTTGACAATGTTCAAAAACTTTTTAATAATATACATAATAATTCTTCATGTTTGTCAAGCTAGCTCAATATTTTTTTAGGACAAAAAGGACAGAAAACCAGTGTACAGATATGTCGAAAATTAATAAAAAATAAGTAAATAGTAAATAAATAAAAAATAATAAATCATAAATAATAAATAAAAAAAGTAAATAATTATAAATAAATAAATATTAAATAAGTAAATAATAATAAAAATAAATAAAATAAATATTAAAATAAATAATTTATAGGTAATACTGTAGACAGCGACCCACACATTTTGAGACCAAAAATTTCTAAGTTCAAAAAAATTTCTAAGTTAGAAAAGTTGTTAGACTTTTTAAGAAAATTGTTTAGTGGCAAGCTTCTGGCATAATTCCAGAAACTTGCCACTAAAGAATTTCCTTAAAAAACTTAACTTAGCTTTTCTGAACTTCGAAATTTTTTGAACTTAGAAACTTGTTCCGATTTTGCTTTGATGCAGTGTATAGTATTTCTAATTTATAAATAAATAATAAAAATAAATAAAAAATAAAATAAATAAATTATATAAATATATAAATAAAATAAATATATATATATATATATATATATATATATATATATATAATATATATATATATACATAAATTTATATATAAATATATATATATATATATATATATATATATATATATATATATATATATATATATATATATATATATATATATATATATATATATATATATATATATATATATATATATATATATATATATTAATAAAATCTATAAATCATAAATAAAATAAGTAAATAATAAATAATCTCTTCTAAAATGGAATGTACTTATGCAGGAACACTACAAAGAAAAAACTAAGAAACTAATCAAAAAATTTGCCAAAACAAGATCAATTGATATCTCATATTCAGGAGCAAAATCAGCTAAATAATATGCAAACTGAAAAATTAATTAGTGGATTGGGAATGATATTCCAATCTAACTTTTCTCAAAAAGAATTGTCATATAATCTATATGATCTTTTAACATTATACTTCAGTCACTTCTTAATACTCAGTATTATTTTGATAAAAGTCCTCCTCCTACATGCAATTTTTGTTCTGTTAGATTGGCACTGGAACATGTGTTTCTGATATATTTTTTGTATGGTGTACATAGGAAGTTTTTACAAGAAATGAGCATGAAATTTTCAGTTCCATTTATTATTCGTACAATAATGTCCTTTTTCCTGGTGAACTCGTTGTTCAATTCTTAAAGAATTTCAAAATGTATTCTCTGATTTAGAAGTGGTAATTGGAGTTTTTTTCATTTTTTGGTTTTAATAATAATAATAAAAAAAAAAATTAAAGTAAAAAAAAATAAAATAAAAAAAATATATAAAACATATATCTACATATACATATATATATATATATATATATATATATATATATATATATATATATATATATATATATATATATATATATATATATATATATATATATATATATATATATATATATATATATATATATATATATATATATATATATATATATATATATATATATATATATATATATATATATATATATATATATATATATATATATATATATATATATATACACCATAATAATATAAAAAATATAAATAAATAAATAAAAATAAATAAATGAAAAAATAAATATAAATAAATAAAAAAATAATAAATAAAAATAAAATAATATATTTTTATTTATAAATAAAAATATATTAAAAATACTAAATAAAAATAACAAAAAATAATAATAATAAAAAAAAAAAAATATAAAAATTGATAATGATGTTGGTGTTATTAAAGGGGGAAAAAAATGTATGGGATTGGGCATAATATAAATTAATAGAAGCACCAGCATATGATCTTGATAAATGAATTTATATATATATATATATATATATATTTCTTATATATATATATATATATATATATATATATATATATATATATATATATATATACTCTTACTATATGCTATATATATATATGGTAATACTGTAAACAGCGACCCAAACTTTATAAAAACTTTTTCTAAAGTTCAAAAAAATTTCAAAGTTTAGAAAAAGTTAAGTTAAGTTTTTAAGAAATTCTTTATTAGCAAGCTTCTGGAATTATGCCAGAGCACTCATAATTTCTTAAGTCCACTTTGAACTTAGAAATTTTTGTTTCAATTTTTAGATCTAAATCTGATAGTTCTCTAAATATCACATATATATATATATATATATATATATATATATATATATATATATATATATATATATATATATATATATATATATATATATATATATATATATATATATATATATATATATATATATATATATAACTACCATCATTAACAATGTTACATCACTAGTACTATTATCAATAATAATCCCAACAATTAATAATATTTTTGTCACTAACACTAGCACTATTATCAAAAATGTTAATAACATTAATAACACTATTATCACTATCACTGTTAGCACTAATTATCATTACTAGATTGTATAGAACACATATGTTGGGGGGTGGCGTCAGCTGCAGGTTTTTAAATATGTTAATTCATAGCTGTAAAAGTGAAGACTAAAAACTGTAGGATGTTCAGACCACAAACCTTTTTAATCGAGAGTCCATTTGAGGGACTAGCTGACTCTGATACCAGGGTTGTACAAACTTCCATGATATATATAATTACTAATATTCAAGCAAAAGAATTCTATTTTGTCGTTGGTCATAATTATATTTTTTCAAAAGAATATGTAACATTAAACATTACTTCAGTTTTTAAAATTTGACATTGATTAAAATTATTTTTTCTTAATTTCTAAAATTTTCAAATTAATGTTGCGAAAATATTTTAACTCAATCATTTTTCAAAGACTCTTCTGTCTTGGAAGTTGACCACTTCTAAGCTCAACAATTTCATTCATTCCTTATTCCAATCTTTTGTGAGAGAGCATTTCACGTTTCTTTAGATCCTTCTTTTTCTAGATATTTCCCTACTCTTCTTTCTGTTCCTTCTAGTTGTAAACACGTCTTGACCCAACAACACCAGAATGATATATAAAATATATAATATATATATAATAATTGCTGGATAAACTAAGGGAAGATGATCTTTTAACGACTCTGAAGATATTGTGGGTTGCATTTACTAAAGGAAAGTTGTAATTTTATATTTGGGTAAAGTTTTTAAATGGGAATAGAAATCCAGAATATTTATTATGTCAGTGGGATATTGGAGGAATTAATATGAATAGATTCTTTTTAGAACATATCATACAAGAGAAAAATTTAAAAAAAAATTGGAAAGCAAGAAACTTATTTAGAAGATGACAAAGATGTATTCAAACATTTTGAGATATTCAGAAAGGATAGAAATGCAAAAGGAGGAGGGGTATTATTGGGAATTCATAAATCAATAAATTGTCAAAGATTGATCATCATCACAGATTTAGAAATGGTAGCGGTTAAAATATTCTTAGATTCTCAGTCTTTGAACATTTTTAATATAAACATGCCCCTTTCCAATACTTCATTAATTGGGCAATTAAATGAAGCTTTGAAGCAAATCAAAGATACTTCACCACTAATTATGATGGGAGACTTTAAATAGTCATCATTCAATGTAGAAAACCAATAAAAGAGGTGAAGAACTATTTGAATACATTTTGCAAAATAATCTATATATAATTAACCAGTCACAACCAACATTCTGCAGAGTGGAAGAATTAATTTTCTACTTTGGATTTTACATTAGTTACTTAGAGTTTGGTAAGTAAACTAAATTGGTCACTTTGTTATGATCAGCATGAGATTGATAATTTCCCAATTATAATCTCAACTAATTATGAATTAAAAGTAAATTTGAGACCTAAATGGTATGTGGAAAATAGAGATTGGAAGAGGTGTGAAATATCCTTGTGTTTACCTGAAGTTGATCCTCATATATCAGATAAAAATAATAGTGCTTTTGTCACATCTATATTAGAAACAGCTGGCAACAACATCAAATAAGGTTACTCCATAAAAATGTAATTCTTGGTGGACAAATGAATGTAAAAATGAAACTACAAAGAAAAATAAGCTTTATCGATATTTTAAACAAAATCCAATACATGAGAATCTTATAAAGTATCAGTGTCAAAAGGCTAAAACCAGATTTATAGTCAAATGAGCAAAAATGGATTATAAAAAAATTTTCAATAAACCAAAATATACCATTATCACAAGTGTGGGACAGGTCAAAATTTCTTACAAGTTCTAGCCCAAGTTACAGCTCTAAAATTGGTTTAAATTTAGAAAGTGATAAAATTGAGCAGTACCCTCAGATAGTAAGTACTATACTGGTTGAATCATTTGCTCAAATTAGTAGTAGCTATGTCTTCTTATGAAGAACCTTTTTAACAATATAAAAAGAAAAAAGAAAAAACTAATTTAAACTTCCATAAATAGTCCCTTTAATTTGGATGAGTTAAATTGTGCTTTAGCACAAATTAAAAGAAATTCATCAGCTGGGAAGGATAAATGTTATTTATCCTTTTCTGCAGCACCTAAATTTGAATAATAAAGAGTTATTACAATTTTATCATATTTAGGAGAGGAGACTTTTTCATGGCAATTGGAGATTCTCTCTTCTAATACCCATTTTGAAAGCTAATGAAATGGATACAGATCCAGTCTTACAGACCAATAGCTCTGACTAGTTGCTTATGTAAGGTATTGGAAAGAATGATTCTCAAACAATTGCTGTCCTTATACAGTAAAAATATAATAAATAAAAATCAAAGCGGGCTTCAGAAGAATTACTCAACCATGGGTAATCTTATTCAATTAGAGGGAGATATTAGTGAAACCTTTATAAGAGATGAGTACCTAACTACAGTCTTCTTGGATATAGAGAAGGCTTATGATAAGATTTGGGTATTTGGTATTCTGTTAAAATTACACTATTGGGTTGAAGGACAACTTGCCAATATTTATTGAGAATTTTCTAAGGCAAAGGAAAGTACGAGTAATTGTGGAAGATAGGTATTCTGAAATATTTGAAGGGGAATGTGGGATTCCTCAGGGCAGTGTATTAAGCCCAGTTCTTTTTTCATTATTTATAAATGATATTTTGGATGATAAACCTCCTGGAGTTCAATACTCCATTTATGCTGATGATGTGGCTATATGGTATAGACATGAAAAGCAAGAAACATCTTGTGGTTATACAGCAAACTCGGAATGAAATATCAAAATGGTCAGAAAAGTGGGAGTAACTTTTTCAGCAGCAAAATCTGTAGCAATGATTTTTGACACTCAATAATCAAATTGTACAGTTTAAAAATACATATAAATTTTTGGGATTAATCTTTGATAAAAAATTAGCATGGAGAAATCATATCATATTGATATAAAAGCAAGATGTGAAAAGGTAGTACCTCTTCTTAAATATCTTGGTGGGGTAAAAAATGTGGCTGTGGTAGAAGGCTTTTGCTTTACTTATACATAATATTAATAAGGACTAAAATTGATTATGGTTGCTTCATTTATAATACTCTTTCACAGGAATTAGCTCAAATAATAGAATTTCATATCAATCCATCAGGATAGCTATAGGTGCCTTAAAGAGTACTTTTGTAGACTATCTGGAGGCTGAAGCACATATTATGCCTTTGGATATAAGAAGAAATATGTTGGGGCTGGGTTATCTTACCAGCAGATTGACAAAACTTGATCACCCTATCAAAATATTATATGAGGATTTTTATCTCTATGATTTTTATGTGCAAAGAGGCTTACCACTGCCATGCATTGGGAGGTTGAAAAGCCTAATTGAGGAATCAATTACCAGTAGATAATTTATCCAAGATTTTTCTGTTCTTAAGGAAAGTAAAACCTATACCGTACATATAGACCTTTGTCTTCTTCAGTGTCCAGAAAAGAATACTGATTCAGAAATATTTGAAAAATAATTTCAAGAAAAATTTGATAATAAAAATTATCATATCTGCTTTACAGATGGATCAATTCAAATGACAATGATAATACAGGTAGTGCTGTGCTATATGGCAAATTGATAATGCAATTTTTATTACCCAGTCACAGTTCAATATTTACCAAAGAAGCACCCACAATTTATAAAACTTTTACAATATCTAAAATCTAAACCATATTCACATTTAGTGATATTTACAGATTCTGTATCTGTAATTAAAGCTATTGAAGCAGAATACTCAACATATTATATGAACCAGAAAATCCACAATATAGCTATTACATTAATTAAATAAGAGAAAAATAGTTTTAACTTGGATTCCAAGTCATGTCAGTATAATCTTGCATGACAGGGTGGATGAAGCAGCCAAACAAGCTTTGATACAGGGGTATTCTTTGGAGTTGTGTTATTCAGAAGATAAATTTAAAAAATTTAAAAAACGTTCACCAAATGTAAAGAATTAACTTAATTCTGTATAATACAGAATAAAAAAGAATAGCAACCTTACAGAATTAAGGAAAATCCTTACGTTGGGCGAGACTTATCATAGTTTATCAAATAAAACACTTTAATGAGGATTCTTAGGGATGTGAAAATTGAAGTGGAGCAATTCGGTCCACGTTACTTATCGGCTTCTAACATTAATCCTATATTATATATACAAATACAATTATACTAATTCTACTCCTAAAGGATAATATTAACATATAAAAAAAAAATTTTCGAAATAAACAATGCCAAATGATCGACACCTATTTGGTCGACAAATCAATCGATTATTTTAACGATTATATATATATATATATATATATATATATATATATATATATATATATATATATATATATATATATATATATATATATATATATATATATATATATATATATAGACAAAAAAAATATGGCTTATGGCCCTATACGATGATGGTGATAATGGATATGAGATGAGAATGGTGAAATGATGGATGATCTTATTTGTTATGGCTAATTAATAATAATAATAATAATAATAATAATAATAATAATAATAATTTTTTTACAAAATTTAATCTTGAGCTGCTCTATATTATATACAATTAATTATCACTGGTCCTCTAGCCAGGGTTCATCTTGAAGTGGTTAGCTTTTATTTTTAAGTGATGATCTTTAGAAGATTGCCAAAATTAGATCTTTAAACTTTAAAAAAAAATCTCAACAAAATTGACTTCACTTATCAGGTAGGTTTAATCTTATTAGAAGGTATTCTTGTTAGCTGGTACTTTTTGATTTATGATGCCACTTTCGGGGTTGAATATGGAAGGTTTGACCCCAAGGGGTCTCCTTCGTCTGGTGACTTTGATGTTGGTATAATCTTAAGCGATCTGCAGCTTACGAACTTCTGGTATTGAGTTTGATCTTGGAAACCGAGAACTTCGGGCTCTTATACTGGAACTTCAGATGTTACTTCACCGCGGTCGGGCTTCGGGCTTATATACCGGAACCTGAATCAGAAAAGAGAATTAACCTCTATTTCAACTTTGATATAACTCAGTTCTTGATTAGTAATTTAAAAAAACTATCAATTCAATCAGTCAATAATTTGCTTTATTCTATTAAAAATTTATATCAATTATAATCAAACTTTTAGGTAAATACGAAACAAATAATAGTAATTCCTACCCTTAAATAAGGGACAAGGATTTGTTCTCCTGTTTTCTTATTTTTTTTCTAAATATTTTCTCTTCCTCTTGTTTTTCTTTCTTGTTAATTTTTTTTTACTTTCTGTTGAAGCAGATCTTTTATAATGTCTTTAATAATTTCCTAGATCTGAAAGGATGGGAAGAACAAGATAATGTAATATCATCTCAGCACCAACATCGTGCCGCGAAGATAAAGGGTCAAGTGAACTGAATGTGCAGAACAGTTTATAAGTCTTTTGGCCTTTGACTCGACCCTATCCAAAAGCTGGTTGAAACCGGAGCCCCCCCAGATATGAGAGAAGTACTCTATACAAGGGCGGATGAGGCCCTTATATAGCTGGAGTAACTGAGAAGAGGGAAGGGGAAGAGGGAAAAAGGAAATCACCATAGTCTAAACCCAGAACTCCCCAGTTTCTTTGAGGCTGCCCTAGCAACTGTTGTGATGTGAGGTTTCCAGGACATTTTTTTTGTTTGTTAAGGCCAAGGATGTTTATATCGTCAACAGGAGAGACGAGAAAACTGTCGAAAGAGATAGGAAAGTTAGAAGGTGTCTTAGGAGAATTTGTAAAGTTGAGTTTTAAAGAATTGAATTTCACAAGGTTCAGACTACCCCACCCGGAAATTCTATCCAGATCAAGCGAATCGAATCGGAAAGATTAAGGCGAGAGGGGCAATTCTGAAGTAAAAGAGGAGCAAATTGAAATGAGTTGAAGAATGAAGGGTTGAGTCATCGGCATATGAGTGGATAGAGTTAGATATGCAGGGAAGAAGATCATTAATAAAAAGCAAGAATAAAGTAGGAGAAAAGACAGAACCCTGAGGAACACCACTATTGACAGAAAAAGAAGTCGCCCCATCAACAGCCGCCGATATTTGAGCGATTTGAAAGAAAACTAGAAATAAATGTAAGCAAAGAGAAGGAGGAGGCCAAAGAGGGAGCTTGGAGAGCAGTGACTTGTATGCATACCCGGTCAAATACTTTGGATATGTCAACGCCACCACGCGCGCCAGTCTCCCTGTAGTTCCTAGAACGGGGAAAACCATATAAATCGGTTAAATAGGAAGAAAGTATATCACCAGTAGACCTCGAAAGCTGTACTGGCTATATTTATTATTTGGAAGAAGTGAATGAGATTCCGAGGATGATCTAAGAAATGAGAGTTGAGAAAGAGTTTCAAAGATCTTAAGATAGAATACAAGTAGAGAGCTATAGGCGATAGTTAAAAGGCGAGATGGCTTCCCTTTTTTTGGGATCGGTTGGACTAATATATACTTATATATATATATATATATATATATATATATATATATATATATATATATATATAACTATATATATATATATATATATATATATATATATATATATATATATATATATATATATATATACCTATATACTATATATATATATATATACTATATATATATATATATATATACTATATATATATATATATATATATATATATATATATATATATATATATATATATATATATATATATATATATATATACTTCTACTACCTGCTGCTCTTATATATATATATATCTTCTTCTTCTCTTCTTAAATATATATATATATATATATATATATATATATATATATATATATATATACCAGTATATATATATATATATATATATATATTTCTACTATATATATATATATATATATATATATATATATATATATATATATATATATATACATATCTATCCTCTCTCTCTCATAATATATATATAACATATACTCCTATGCTCTGCTATAAATAAAGCCGTTTTCGTCTTTGCATTTGTGCTTACGAGGCGTAGAAATGCTCGAGTTTGCGTTCGTTTTTGTCAACGTACAGAAAAGCGCAAGAGATTTACAGCAATTCTGAGGTTGCTATTTCCGGTTTCCTTGCGAGATTTAAGCTTAGTTCTTACGAAAAATGTAAACATACAAGATATAACAACTTATATTATAAATTTAATATAAGTATAATATAAATATAAATTATAATTTTTTTAATATATTACATTTATTATTTTTTTATTTCTGTTTATGCCAAAACCCCGTGCTCCATCACAACAGCTGATTCCAATTATTTAAAAACAAAAATAAAGCCTACACGAAATCGTTGTCGTTTAAACAGGAAGTGCTAAAGCTGGGCGAGCATTCTTGCTGGCATGTCTAAATAACATTACAAAAACGGCTGGTCTAAATTAATTAAAAATAAAGAAAATACTAAATTCATTCTATCGTAACACTTGGTATTATTACAATTATGATTAAATTAGATAGAACTAAAAGAAATTAGTCCCCAAAGTAAAAGTATTAATGGACTTGCTGCTTCTATTATCTGCCAAGCCCATTAATGTACTTTACTTAAGGACACACTATTCTTTATTTCTTTTCTCCTTTAATCATAAAATTGCTGATCTAGGGCCAGCACATACAAGCCTTTGTTATTTGTTCAGATTGGAAGTTTTTCCATGAAGAAATAAACTTTCTCCGTAAATTTTCTACACAGCTTTAGCCTTTACATCCCTCAAACCTTTTTGATAAACTTGTTTGCTCGTTTCTCGATAACCTTGTCGCACTAAAACTACTGCATATGATGTTTTCCTAAACTTCCTGTTTATGCTGGGCTCCCTACATTGGACCCCCTTTCCAGTGATCTTCACTTTCAGATTAGAAACGTCTTAAACAAAAACTTTCCACAATGCAAGTTTCTTATATCTTTTATTAACAACTAAATTGGCAGTTTCTTTAAGATTAAAGGAAGCATCCCCATGAACTTGAGGTCACACATCGTTTACAAATATAAATGGGCCGACTGCAACGTCGACTATGTAGGTCAAACTTTTCTATAACTAAAGATGTGAGCTTCAAACACACTGCAGGCCTTTCTTTTTTTTTTGAACTAATCTCCCCAGAGTCCATCTCAATAATTTACTGTCAGAGATGCTATGAGCCTCAATGAGCACTATATCTCTTCAAAAATTCTCCATTCTTCAAATTACTTCTAAATGAAAATTTGGAATCTTTTATATAAAAACACTTAAGCCTACACTTGCTATCTAACTAGACTTCTTTGGCATAGATTGCCTAACTGGTACTTACAATTTCGGTAAAAAAGGCAGAACACGATTTACTTTTGCTTTGCAAACAGTTGGAATCAGCCTTTGTTCTTGGCAGGCTCGTCAGATTTTGGATAAACACACAAAAAAATAACAAAATGGTTTATATTAACAAAAAAATTGATCAGCTATTGTGATGGAGTTTAATAGATTTGGAAGAAATTAAATTTAAAAGCCCAGTTTTTATTAGATAATCATTCATCAATTCAAATGGGCCCTACCACGCCTTCATTTTTTTTGGTTTACACATTTTTGTAAGAACGTGCTAAATTCAGCAATCACAGGAAATAGCACCTTATAGAATTATGGAAATTAATTACGTTTGGTAAGCATTTCTTACGATTTTGCATTAAGTAGTTTGAAAAAAACGAATGCAAACTCAAGCATTTCTTATGTTTCGTAGCAAAAATGCAAAAGCGAAAACATATCTTTTTAATACATTAGATCGAATATCCCTGTGGTGTGCGCGGTTACGCTCTTGGGATATGTGTTTATTTTCATCCATATATATATATATATATATATATATATATATATATATATATATATATATATATATATAATATATACTAACTATATATATATATATAACATATATATATAATAACATCCAATATATATATATATATATATATATAGTGCCGCCTTGTAAAAAAAACCCATTTTTCATGTTTTTGTCTATATTTATTAAACTATATAATATTGTGAACTTTTAAAGTATTGTATGATTGAGCCTTTTACTAGGCTATATAACCCTATATCAATAATTGGTTTCCCTCTTATATTTTGTAAATTATTTAAAAAAAAAGTGAAATCTTAAAAAAACCCACAATTTTCAAAATGACTTTAAAAAAAAACCTAGTGCCATTAAAAAAAACCCATGTTCAAAAACCCATTCTAAAGTCATGTAACACATTTTTATTTATACAAATATAATTTTAAAAAAAAAAATATATATATATATATATATATATATATATATATATATATATATATATATATATATATATATATATATATATATATATATATATATATATATATATATATATTCACCACTTAATCTTTTTTTTTTTTTTTTTTTTTTTTTTTTTTTTATTTTTTCTTTTTTTCTTTTATTTTTTTATCGGTTGTAGTACTTGCGGAACTGTTCCCACATTGAATTAATGTGGTTTTATATGTCCTGCTGCACTTGCACTCCTTTTCCTGCTGCTACTGTGCTGGGAATGGGCCCCATAAATATATTTGAAGCTGGGACAGTTTCTAGTTCGGCATTGTTTTTTACTTCAAAGAGTCCTCCCCCTTTGTAGTCAAGGAACTTCATTGATACTTTATTAATATCTTCGTCACTGTCATTAGAGAATACTTAATTGAGTCGTCCAACATAAAATTTTCTGGGTTTGTCATAATGTACAGCAAATAATTTATCTCCTATTTCTTCTTTCCAATTTTCGTCATTTAATGAAGTATGTATTTTTGATACAATTTTTTGAATTTCAATTTCAGGTTCCAAATTCTCATTATCTGTAGAATCATAATCATCATCTTCCTCTGGTTCATCCGATTCTTCATCTTCAATCTCATCTTCTGTACTACTACTAATCTTTCTTTTGCGAGCATGTGGCTTTTGCACTTTTGTAGAGCCTTTTGGTGTGGATGTTGCCATCTTGCCAGCACTCTGTTGAGACTTATCAATATCTTCCTGAGAAATAATTGTGGCATTCATGTTTACACGTTTCCGACGTTTTGCTGCACCTGATGTTGATGGGCTTTTGCCAAACCTCTTAGACACAACATCCAAAAAGCTGTTGCTCTGTGATAGCATGTCTGAGTTTGAGGAAGTGGTAGACAGAAGTGATTGCTCCTTATCAGCTCCCTCTTCAATCCAAATCCATCTGCCACAACGTGGCTTACCATCCTTATCCAGTGGTGGAGGTGGTTGTGGTGGTGACTCCTCAACATTAATTTGAGGTTCTTGGGGGGCAGGTTCTTCTGACACTGACAGAGGAGTAGGTTTGCCCTCTTCGATCCATTTGTTATATTTTCGCAACAAAGATGGATCAAAATTTGATTCCTTGTATTTCTTGCGGTCAAATGGATAGATTCCTATAGTTCTAAATCCACTTTCAATATTGGTTTTTGATAAACCTTTATACCAGATTGCAGACAAATTGTTAACATTGTTTTTTGGTCATGGCCTTGATGGGGATTCCACTAGAGAATATCCAATTATTCATCTGTTCTGCCCAATATTTTTTTAATGGGCCAAAAACGGCAATATCAAGTGGCTGGAGCTTTGATGTTGTATGAGATGGTAGTTTCAATATTGTTATATTTTCTGAAATGGCTTTTCTGCGAGTTTTTGAACTTAGATGCGATATGTGACCATCCAGTATAAGCAGTAAAGGTCGGGTCTGTTTTGTTTTTTCTGCAAACATGCAAAACCAATCTTCAAAAATATCAGTGTTCATCCAGCCATTTCTACTTAAACCATAAAAGGTGTTTCTCACAGCGATACCTTCATCACCGGCCCACTCTGGAGGAATCGAATCTAGTCTCAATGCCTTTGATGTGTATACAATGAGTGGTGGCAAAGCTTCGCCAGCAGCATTACAGGCTGCCAAAACGGTTATGTTTTCCCGCCCTGTCCCTGCAATAACTTTCACCACTTTCTGGCCCTGTAGAGAAATAGTTTCTGTATTGTTGGGATCTAGTGGGAATCCAGATTCATCTAAATTCCAGATGCATTCTGGACGATCAAATAACTTAAATTTTTCTAACTGTTCTTGTAAAAGATCATAAAAGTCATGGATAAGGAATGGATTTTGGATGTTTTTAAATCTGCCCAAGTGCATCCCTTTAGTTCGTTTTGATGAGAGCTTATGTCTCTTTATGAAAGCTGTTAACCAATTTCTTGTAGGATGCCAGATTTTATTTTTTGATTTTCTTTTTGATGGTGACACTTTTAAATTGTACAGTGGATTTTGTAGCTCATTTATTTCTGAATACTCACTAACTATGTGTTTGCGAGTTGGTGGAAACCCGGCATCTGCCATTTCCTTTATAATTTTGACCATATCAGCTTCTTCTTCATGTTTCAATATTGTTTTCCGGCCTATAAAAAGGTACAAAAACTCATATATATATATATATATATATATATATATATATATATATATATATATATATATATATATATATATATATATATATATATATACTATATATATATATATATATATATATATATATATATATATATATATACCTACCTCATATCTCTCTCTACCTCTATATATACTCTATATATATATTACCTCTAACTTTTCTTTGGTGTTGACCCTTTAGTTCCTTGACTTTAAAACGAATAGCTTGCCTTCCAATTCCTGTTTCTTTGGACACTTTCCTGTCCGAAGATCCTTTTTCTAAAACTTCAGTAGCAGCAGCTACGAGCTGCTCTTCAGTTAATAACTTTTTAGTTAATACTTTGGGCATGTTTATAAGATTTTTATAAAATATTTATATATATATTTAATTATAAATTGTAAAAATAATAAAAAATAAAAATATACATATAGAAAAGAATTTTGGAAGGTGGTTTTTTTTTAGAAGCATGTGGGTTTTTTTTAAAGGGCAAAATTTTTTGGGGGTCTCTGGCCCCCCCAAATGGCAAAACTTAAAAAATAGCACTTATACATTATGCATAGTGTCATTAAGCATATGCCTACTTGTTTTGAGTTCAATTGGAAGTTGGGTTTTTTTTAAAGGCCTATGGGTTTTTTTTTAGTTTCCACTTTCAGGGGTACCTGTGTGTTAGTGGTTGACTAAAAATTTATGGTATTTGTCATGGGATGAGATAAAGGATGGGTTTAACATATTTAATTAAAAAAATTTGCATTTTTAAGACCATTTTTTAATTTTTTTGCAGTTTGCAAAGCTGAAAATTCGCAGAAAATTGTCCAAATTTATCAAAAATTTTTGAAAATCCGAAAAATTTTCCCTTGGACGATGATTAAACATTATTTTTTTTCAATCATAATCGATGTATTTGAAAGGGATACAAAAATGGAAAGTTTAGTCGTCAGATTTATTTTGAAAGATAGTTGGGTTTTTAGGGGCAAAGGTGATGGTTTTTTACAAGGGCGGCACTAATATATATTTATTTATATATATATATATATATATATATATATATATATATATATATATATATATATATATATATATATATATATATATATATATATATATTAATGGAAAAATTAAAACAAAAATTTCAGAAACTTTGAAATACCTGCAGAAATTTTAAATTCTCTTAGTCTGATAGCAGACTGAAAATCTTCTATCAAGTCTTCTTTATAGATGAATGAATTGCTGAACTGATCAGGTTCAGACCTCAACCCCAACACTACACAGCATCCGGGTTATCGTATCATGATACTATTTCACTATATATATTCCATTATATCTTATATCTATATCTATTTCTCTTAGTATTTTATATGTGTTGTTCTTCTTATTTTATATATATATATATATATATCATATATACATATTATATATATAAT
This sequence comes from Trachelipus rathkii, assembly GCA_015478945.1. Lineage (NCBI taxonomy): Eukaryota > Metazoa > Arthropoda > Malacostraca > Isopoda > Trachelipodidae > Trachelipus > Trachelipus rathkii. The sequence continues at coordinate 18,114 of JABUQX010080922.1, forward strand.
ATAATATAATATAATATATAATATATATATATCCTATATATCACATAATAATGTATTATAATAATATAATATATAAATCAACCATAAGGGCATAAAGATGATTTTACAGTTAAGAAAGTTATATTAATTCTTTGTTTTACTATCTCAATTAACCAGACACTATTTATAAAGAATTATTTAAATTCTTTAGTTAACTAATTATAGTTTACATATATATATATGTATTTATATATTATTTATATCTATACATTCTTATATATATTCTTATATATTATATATATATTTATATATATATATATATATTATATATATGTTGATAAGTTAAATCTTAGGCGCAGAATTAGATGACCACAGGGCTGCATTTATCAGGTATTGTCATTGGGATTTAAACATTTATACTTTTTATTATACATATATAACTTTATAATATATATATATTTCTATATATTTATGTATATGTATATATATTCTATATATTCCATATATATTATAATATATACTTTATATATATATATAATATATATATATATATATTATATATAGTTTATATCTATATTAAACATACCAGGTTAGGTTAATTATGATTCATAGACCTATCTCTTTTTCACTCTTAAAATCGTTGTAGTTTAAAATTTTATATTTAAACATGATTAGATAAAATAACAACAGTATTTATTTAAATCATGTTTAATTAGAAAATTTAGCTTTATATATTTCAATAGTATTTACATTATAATATACAAACTATAGTTTATCTAAACTTCCCAATTAATTAATGAGATGTTCTTTAATTTTTGGCACACATCTTAAATTGAACAAAAAAAAAAAAAGATTTTTATATAACCAATTCGTAATATATCAACATCGAAATTGGAAATATTTTTTTATTGTGAGTGAATAATAGTCTAAGTCAGCCGTTTCTCCAACCGGGGTGCAGCCAAGCAGTTACTGCGGTGGTAGCGGTGGGTCACAAAAATAAAAATATTTACAATAAAATGTTACACAGTTATTATTTATAAAGTTAATATACTTAATAAAATAAAAATTATATATAATATCGAGAAGAAAGAAACTACATAAGAAAGAATTCTTATATATATATATTTATTTATATATATATATATATATATATATATCTATATATATATATATATATATATATATATATATATATCTGCTATACTATATATATATATATATATATACTATATATATACTATATATATATATATATATATACTGTATTGTGTGCGCCATCGTCGGTGTGGGTGTACGTGAGGTTACTTCCTTCATCGTTTTGACTTTCGGGTCCAAGAGACTTAAAAAGGTTGGCAGCTGGTCCTAAGTATTGTATACCAAAATTTTAAAGTTAATCCAATTGGGCACAAAAATATTTTCTTTCAAGTGTAAATGAAGTTGAAGGGAGTAAGGATGGAGGCGGTTCCGAATCTGTAGATTGCATAGGCTGTTTTTGAGAAAATCTTAGCATTATCGACCATTGGCCAGCATTTGCCTTTAACCTCTTAATATTTCTTCATATGGTTTTAAATCAAATTTTCAATTTCTCTTTTCATTTTGAACTGCATTCCACTGAAAGGATCTTTGGCGATATTAGAGGTATTTAACTGCTGTCATCAAACACAGTTCACCTAATATTATTTAATCCCAATCATTTACTACAACATTTTTCATCGTCATCTTCGGTATCAGAAACTGAATTAACAAATTCAGCTAACACATCATTCGTTAATGTCTCCCTTATTCCTTTAATTATTTCTTAAATTTCTTTTTGGCGGAGGTCATCAAATCCATTACCACCAACGTGACGAGCAATTGCAACATTGTTTGCAATTTCATTTTCTGCAGTTGGAAACCTTTGAAAATCTG
>JABUQX010080922.1:25000-45000 GCA_015478945.1 Trachelipus rathkii
TTGACTGACTCATAGCAACCAACTCAGAACTGGTACGAACCAGGGGAATCGGACATTTGCATAGAAAAGAAGAAAACTGGTTGTTTAAGTGTGGAATCCAAAAGAAAGTGTATTTCATAATCTTACGCTCTTATATCACTAGGGTTGGTGCTAGAGTCATAAAAAAAGTTTTATTATTATTATTATTATTATTATTATTATTATTATTATTATATTATTATTATTATTATTATTATTATTATTATTATTATTACTGTGTGGAATGTAACATGATGAGCAATTGCAGCTTGTATCTTTACTCAAAGATAAATAATTTGGCCAAGAAAAAAAATAATATATATTCTTTTTTTTGAAAATTTTTTTTGAAGCCTTTTCAAATTTTTGTTTTTCATTTTATTTGCTCTTTTCAGATAGATGAGTCATTTTGATTAATCACTACATTAATTAGCTCTAACATTACACACGACACACACACTAAAATATATATAATATATATATATATATATATTATATATATTATATATATATATATAGATATATATTATATATATATATATATAATATATATATATATATATATAATATATATATTATATATAATATATAATATATTAAATGGAAATTATTGTACCCTTATAACCATATGACTTGGGATTTGCGCTAAGAAAAAAGATAGGGAGAGAGAGAGAAGAGAGAGAGAGAGAGAGAGAGAGAGAGAGAGAGAGAGAGAGAGAGAGAGAGAGAGAGAGAGAGAGAGAGAGAGAGAGAGAGAGAGAGAGAGAGAGAGAGAGAGAGAGAAGAGAGACGAGAAGAGAGAGAGAGAGAGAGAAGAGAGAGTAGAGAGAGAGAGAAAGAGAGAGAGAGGAGAAGAGAGAGAGAGAGAGAGAGTTATTATGGACAAGGCGTGAAAGTGTTGAGTGAAGTCCTGGAGGAAAAGGGATTGATATTAATGGCAGTTTTAATAAGAGATTTAATTTCCAGTGCAGTAGAAATGGTGTTAGAGGTAGAATCAATTGCAACAAATATGATTCCTGTTGTAAATGGTATGTAATATGCTCCTAATAAAAAATACTAAAAATATACATTTGTACTTCACGCCAAATTCGTTTTTTTTGGTCGCCATCTTGAAAAACATGAAAAATTTAAACAAAAATCATAAAAAATTAAATGTGGTATCAAATTACAGGAAATTTCATGCTGAAAAAGAATATGATATTGGTTTTTAAAAGTAATATAGGGGGAAAAATGATAAAAAAAATTATACCAACATAACCCTGTATTTACCCCTTAAATGCTTAAATTATGCTACATTACATAACACCTTTGCCTTTATTATCTGTTTCAGGTTGGTAATCTTTGTTTTGAGTGAAGAAATAATCTATAAGAAAAATGGAAGAAGAAACCTGCTTTTTGTGTTCCAATGTGCTTTGTGAGGATGCTCCCTATGCCTCATTAACAGCAAAATGCTTGACGGGAATTATCAACGCGAGCATACAAAGAGATGATAAAATTCATGAACTTTTCAATCCAATGCCTACTGGTGCTGTTAAAGTACATACAGAATGTCGACGTGTATACTCAATCCTATCAAAATTAAAAGTGATATAAAACTGAAAGCATCGCAAGATGATATTCCTTCGACCAGCTCGAGAACGTTACGAGGAAGTGTTGGATCGTTCAACTTCAAAGAGAATTGTTTATTTTGTAGGCAGATTATTACGGATTATGAAAATCGTAAAAAAATGGCAGTCGTTCCTGTGCGTACTTTCCAGTTTCGCGAGACAATTTTGAAAGTATGCAGTACTAGAAGTGATTTATGTGCAGCAAATGTACACGCGAGGATGCTTTCAGTCATAAATTTACCTGCTGTAGAAATGCGATATCATTAAGTGTGCTGTGTCAATTTTAGGAGCGGCAAACCCATTCCTGTGAAGCATACTCCTGAAGGCAGTGGAGGATTGCCCACACCCATAGGCCGTCCCGTTGACACTGATGGTTTTGATGCTTTGGTAAAGACATGTGAGTGGTTACAAGAAAACTGTCAAGAGCCAATATCTGTCAGTGACAGTGGAAAAAATGCGTTGTTTTTTACCAAAGGGAGGTGAGTCTTACACTTCTAGATATTTGAAAAAAAAATTGTAAGACTGGTTTGGTGACAACATCGTAATATCAGGCACAGATGGGAAATGTAACATGATAACATTTGGAAAAACTGTATCAAACATAATCTCGGACTATCGCAAACAAAAAAGACTTGATGACCCTGATGCAGAAAAATTTAGATTAATCGAGTCTTCAGCAAAACTGATCAGAACTGAAATAAATTTGTACAAAAATAAGGACTTTTATCCTAGTGCATCAGGTATTGTATCCGTTAAAGAAAATAAAACATATTTACCCCCTGTTTTGCTAACTTTTTGGATATCCTAATCGGTGCCAAACGCAATGATCTGAAGCAGATTTCGATAGGTCAGGCTGTAATGCAAGCTTGCAGGCCTCGTTCTTTGATATGCCCAATTCCTCTTGCTGTAGGCATACAGATTCACAGAGATTTTGAGTCTCGCTTCCTAATTGGTGAACTTTGGAGCCTTGAATTCAGTGTATCTTATGATGAAATGAAGAAATACATACACTTTTCTGTAATGGATGAAAGTAACCAAATCATTGTACCATCAAGCCACTTCTCTCAATGGGTCGCTGACAATGTCGACCATAATAGAGCAACAATAGATTGCCATAACTTCTTTCATGGAATGGGAGTTATGATGTGGCCATCAGGAGCATCTTCTAACACCTCTTTATTGCTCACAGACAAAATAAAACGACTCAAATCCCGCCCTCTAGCACATGACATTGCAAAGAAAGCAAAAATACCCCTCCACAACATTCGCTCCCTTAGCTCAGGAGCCATGAATAAACTGAAATTTCAAAGTTTATTCTATGAACCACTTAAAAGTAATCTCCTTGATGTTCTTTGGAGTACCAGTAAGCTATTAAAAACACTTCAACCAGGATGGGTAGGATACATGCAAACTGCTGTAGAGGATGAACACAGTGGTGTAACAGTAACTTCGTTTCTACCAATGATTGATTTGAATCCAAGTTCTTACGCCACAATTATGTTCATAAGTAATGAAGCAAAATGATTGAATGTGAAAACTCCAACTGTAACCTTTGATCAGTGCTTGTGGATAAAGGAAATGGAAGTTATATGTGCTGATCACAAAGAAGAATTCGATAACGTGGTAATCCGGCTTGGTGGGTTTCATACACTAATGTCCTTTCTTGGGACTATTGGAGAACTGATGGCTTGATCGGGCATAGAAGAAGCTTTGCAGACAGTGTATGCTGAAAATTTAGTACCACACATGTTAAAAGGTAAAACATATTCATGTGCTCTTCGAGGGCATTCTAATTTCTTCAGCTTCCACTGCTTTAATTGTAGCAGATGTTTTGAAGTGCGGCCTACCAGTTGAAATAAAGATTCAGATTTGAACGAGATTGCATTAGAAAGTGAATGCGTTACAGGTGATGCAATGGAAGTGGAGACAAATGATGATGAACTTAATCTTGAAAAATGTATTCACCTTTTCAAAAACGTGCTCAAAGGTTATATCAAAGCAGAGGAAGTTATTTCAAATCCTGATCTTCATAAACTTTCGTCACTGATAGATTAAAGGAAGAACCTTCTCAAATCACAAAGTCGTACTGCCACACTCTGGCTGTTGTATCTGAACATGGTAGATATTGTAAAAACATCTATTTCGGCTGAGTGATCAGGAAATTTTGAAATGCACTTACAGTCGGTTGAGCATATGCTACCCTTTTTTGCGAGTTCCGGTCATAATAATTATGCTAAATGAGCAAGAATATACCTTCAACAAATGTGAGAACTAAAAACAACGAATCCAGAACTATACCAAATGCTGAATAAAGACTACTTTACTGTACGAAGAAAGGACAGGAAGTGGTCGGTGTTTGGACCGATATGTACATTGAGAAAACGCTCATGAAATCCATTAAAAGTCGTTCCGGTCTAACTCATTGAGGATGAATGAGTGAAAGTCAACGTGCAACGTGGTATTTTCAGCCATTCTAGATCCAGTGAAGTAATATGTGCAATGAGTGTGCTAACCAGTGTTTCACGTAATGGTAGTGAACAACATACTTATTTAACTGATGCAAGGGTGGCCAGAGATTTCGAAGATATGGAAAAGGTAATGCAATTTTTTATAGACCACAATCCGTTTACTGCTTCTTCATGTGACTTATGGAATCTTTTTAACGGAATTACGGATAGTGGAAACAAAGTTACTGTAGAAAATGCGGACATCATTGAAAGAAACATTCAAGATAAACTTACTGGCAAACTTTTTAAAGATGAAACTTTATTGAAATCAGACCGGGCAGTATCCATGAAAGTGTTGAAAAAAGGAATTGTTACCGCTGATGAGACTCATCATGTAGATTCGCGTCTATTAACACAGAGGATGCTTGCTTGTATTTCCTTGGATAAAAACGCTCAAGATGCAAGGGAGTTTTTCAATTACGAGTTATCCACTCTACCAACTTCATTATTATGACCATAGTACCCAGGAAGTGAGAAAACTGATAAATCATAATTGGCAAACACATTAGATAGCATGAATATCAATGAAAGACAACGGTCATGTTCCAAACAAAGTACTTCCTACGTTCTTAATAGTGGTGGGTTAATTCACCAGTTACCATGGTCCGCTTCTGCAACATTTGGCGATGTCGTAAGGTAACACGAGTCGTATGTCAACAGAAGGTATGGAAAAGTGACAATAGTTTTTGATGGGTATGAAAAAACAAATATAAAAGATATGGAGCACAGATTGCGCTTGAAGTAGTCGTCTGTTCTAGTAGTCTTTGATGAAAATTCGCCTGTGATCATCAAGGAAAGCAAATTTCTTTCTAACTCTACAAACAAACAACGCTTTATCAATATACTGGGGAATTATTTTCATGGAAGAGGTCATTCCGTCATTCATGCAGAAGGTGATGCAGACACACTAATCGTCTAAGAAGCTTTAAATATAGCCCAGGAAAAACATGTCACTGTAGTAGCTGATGATACTGATATTTTAATGCTACTAGAATATCATTCTTCTAAGAATATTTTAATGCAGTCAGCCACAAAATTTGATAAAGTTCGTGACATTCAAGCCATTCAAAGATCTGTTGAAGAGGAGGCTTGCAAAACTTTACTTTTTGTTCACGCATTAACAGGGTGCGACACCACCAGTTCATTATTTGGCAAAGCAGGTCTTCAGCTTTCAAAAATATCATAAAATCCAAAATCTTATGCGAATGGGCTTCCCATTTTGAATCATCAGAAAATGTTACTAAGGAAGATTTGGTCGAAATTGGCTGTAAAGTTATTGTGTCACCATATAGAGGTAACATCGGCACAAGCAACCTAAATGTGCTTCGTTACAAACTATACATTAGGAAAATAGCTTCGGCTAAAAAAAGAATTTGATATAGCTCGTTTGTCTCCAACACAAAATGCAGCGAAATACCATCTACTTCGAGTGCATTTGCAGTTTTATTTTGAAAAATCTATATTTGCCAACCCTTGATCCTACACTATAGGGTTGGCAGTTGGTTGATGGAGAATTTCAGCCGATATTACCAGACTTGAGCCTTGCACCAGACAAGCTCTTAAATATGATTAAATGTGCCTGCCAAACTACAGTTGAAGGACCATGTAACACCATGAAATGTAAATGTTGCCGATATGGTCTTCGATGTTCAGTAGTTTGCAAAAACTGTTGTGGAAAGGACTGCACAAACACAGGAGACAGTTTTTATTTGGATGAAGATGAGATTTGATTTTCATGAAATAAATATGATTTCATATTATAGAAATTTGATTTTCACATTATAGAAACCCACTTAGATTAATAAAAAGATGTATTTCAACACTAATAAAGCTCTCAGTTTCTCGATCACCATTTTGTTATTTCCTTTTATTTTTAAAATCGATATCATATTTTTTTTCAGCATAAAATTTCCTGTAATTTGATACCAAATTTGTTTTTTATGATTTTAAAAAATTTTTCATGTTTTTTCAAGATGGCGGCCAATAAAACGTATTTTTCGTGACAGTATGGATGTATATTTTTCGGGGTTGGTGATTGTTTTGATTTTTTTTTTTTAGAAAAAAATCAATTTTTGATTTTGATTTTTTTGATTTTTTTCAGATTCGTGACGTCACGCGAAATTAAATTGTAAACAAACTTTTTTATTATTATTTTTTTTAAGTGATTTATTCAATCTATGTAAATCAAAATCTTAAAATAGGGCCTAAAGTAATCACAAAAGGAAAACATTAAAACTAAAAAGAATATTACGTACATTTACAATTTCATTAGCCTGTTCAAAATTTAAAAATATATTAAAAACTTCATAATATATGTAAAAATTATCAATATTGAGAATCGGATAATTTTAATGGTGAATAAGGGGTCGACCTGATATTATTTGTAATATTGATAAATGTTACATCAGAAATAAAAGAAACCTGTTTGAAACATGATCCTTTGTTGACAATAGTTTAGAAATTTGGAACAGAGTAGCCTTGCTATAATATTATTATTTTAATTTTTTATTTCTATTGAAGTTAAATCACTTAAATATATATATAAATAATGATTTTTTTTTAATAAAAAAAATCAAGTAAAAAAATCAGTTGATTTTTTTCATTTAATTTTTTTCGTGCCCTCCCTGATATTTTTATTATGTTGATTAGGAGAGTGTTACATACCATTTACAACAAGAATAATTTTTGTTACAATTAGTTCCAGCTCGAGGTATTTTTTTCACTTATTTCTACTCTATTCTAGGACGAGGAATTCAGAGTTAAAGGAAGTAGTTTATTTTTTTTATGTTTCAGAGCAGAGCTTGTTTGGTGATCTTGTAAGAAGAGAAGAGTGGCTGAGGATATTCTGCTTAATAAGGTTAATTTCAATTAGTTTGCTTGTATTAGAGATATGAAGGGGGGTATGACTGTGTATGTGTGGTGTATAAAGAAGAGGAAGGATAGATTGTTTGATTTTAATATGCTAAGGAGTGAAGAGTCATGAGAGAAAATACAGAAATCGATGCGTTAGCTACAAAAACAAATGTTAAGGAATGACGTAGAAGAAGAGTAAATATGGATAGAAAAATAAAGATTACAATGGTAAGACACTTACGGAGAAAAAGATAGGTGAGAAAATTCTGAAGTACTGTTGAAATTGATTGGTGGAGGTGAGGAATGAGGATCAAGGGAAATAACTGCTCATTATATAATGAAACGTTAAGAACTGCGACTAAGGATATATGCCACGTGTAAAAAATGTAAGAAAGAAGTAGTAATGAGTGTCATAATTCAACGTGATAAGTATTTAACAAAATGCATGTTTGATAACGACTCATGAATATGTTAATATAATTTCTAGAATCCCTTACGGCTTACCCTGTCGATATGATGAATACCTTTGTTATACTATATTAATATATGACGTAAGTCAATACATCGTCTTCATATAGATTAATTTTTATATATGTAGTTAATATGTATATATTATATATATATATTATATATATATATATATATATAATATATATATATAAATATACATGTATATATATATATATATTAAATATATATAATATATATATTATATATATATATATATATATATATTAATATCTATGATAATAGGATTCGGTACCTGTAGATACATAATAAAATATCCATACATCGGAGTGTGTTAAACATATATATAATATATATATATATATTAAAGCATATATAAGAAAAATCTAATATATATATATTATAACAGTTTTTAGGATTTATTATAGTTATATATATATAATAATTTATTAATATATATATTATATATATATATATTATATATATATATATATATATATATATATATATATATTATATATATATTTAATATTATTTAATATATATTAATATATATATTTTTTTTAATATATATTAGCAATTGATTTTATCCTGAATGATATTACCTCATAATCATTTACTTAGAGATGAAGCTACCTGCTCCTAATGCTTACCCTATAAAACCTTGTCTGGTAAATTGGTAACATGATAATAAAGAATTTTGAGTTTATAGGTTTCAAATAAATAGTTTTAAGATGTAATGTAGATCTTTATTATCAATTTCCTTTTGTCTTTGGTGGTCACTCATCCACATCATCAGCTTCAATCATGTTTTCAACACTCAAGATATAGAGTAGTTTATGGCAGAAAGCGCGCAGGTCACGTCTTGAATCATGATTCATTCTGGCGTAAAGAATGCGATGTTCAGTTTTAAAACCGCTTATGGGATTGCCTAGCCTCACTCTAGTCCATGACAAATAAGAACATGTTCTGTGACCATCCATCAAGAATCCCAGCATGAAACACCTGATTTATTCCACTACAGACAGCCAGCTTACGCCCTGCTTTGTACCATTATTAGTGAAAGCTCGTTCACAGACGAGAAATCGCCCTAAAGTGCTTCATGGGGATACCCATACGCGACGGACCTTCACTTATGAGAGTAAAGTCGTACGGATTCATTGTAAGCATTAGATTTTCATGCCCTAGAGGAGAGAGTAATAGTCGATCTCTCCTGTCCTGTTTCAGATCAAATGCTCTCGCTCGGCCCAGTCCCCGCAAGTGCAAACACCGCAATTCCTCTCACCTTAATAAGCAAACAATTTTGACCTATGGAGTCCCCAAATCTTGACTGATCAACTTCACACCGATATGTGTCACTATCTCGGCTAGGTGTGTTTTTAGACGCTCTCTCTACTCCAGTATCCTATCGCATTTTCCATCACTTTCACTAACGCTGTAGCTCTATAATGCAACACCTCTTTTGAAGATGCCATAAATAAATTACGATCATTGTGGCTGCAGATAATGTGCTTTTCATATTGGCTTATTTATTTTCTCTCATATTCCAACTTACTCCCCTTCATTCTCGAGGCCATATTCTTTTATACCTCAAAAGATACGTATTTCCATCATTTTTTTCTTATAAAACTTTAAAAATCTTCTCCACTTCTAGCAAAGTGGTGAAAACACATAGATATTTCTGGCACTTTATAAAAAGCCAGCTACCATAACATCTTAGAAACCTTTTTAATAATATATATTAAGTTATATATATACTATAATATATATATATATAATACTTAGTAATAGTATATCACTTATAATATATATATATTATATATATATTAATATATTAGTTATATATATATATATTTATATAATATATTTATGAAATGTAAAAGAAATGGTGTTTTATTCTTCTACTATACAAATCTTGAAATAGAGAGAAGAGGTAGAAGACTTATCAGTAGTGTTCTCAAAAATAGTTAATACTCCCACATAAATATAGATCATCCCAACGATATCGAACATTAGATCAGGAACAACAACCATTTACCTATATATCGACACAATAACATTAGCAATAGAGAGAAAGAGAGGCACAACAATAATAAAGTTCTCTTATAAGGAGAACGGTACAATATAAATCAGTTGTTTGGAATCGTATTCACTGATAAACGTTTTAAGTTCTTCTGATATATTCCAGGTAAGAAATTAACTGAACTTGAATCACAATTAACAACTATACAAATTATTGTTCTCATAATATACATAAATCAGATCATTATCAAGTTAAAAAGGGCGCATTATTTTTTATTTTAATACTATTTATATACCATCGATACTTATGGTTATCTATTTTCTCCGATGAAGTCAGACTAATATAACTATTATTCTACTTATACTTACTTCGTGTCTCTATATATATATATATATATATCTATATATATATATACTCATATGCCTGGTAATATATATATATATATATATAATCACGAGATTCCCTATTAAACACTATTCTACTTAATATATACATTACTATTACGCATATTATTTACATATACTCAATTCGTAGAGGCGTTTGTATTCGGTTGATGGCAAAGCCACAAGCCAAGGTGAGCTTCCTGAATGGTGGGTTAAAGCTAAAACAGTTCAATCGTGTAGAAAAAATCCCGACTTACTCGTCGAAGCTTGAAAGTAGGTTTACGCGGCTTTAGGTTAAAGATCCCGTGGGACGGGCAATAAGATTTTCGTCATTTAATAATATCATAACTCAATTCATCAACTCATGGAGGTAATATTGTCTGATACGCACTTAAGTATAAATGTTTTTGTTTTAAAAGAATTACTATTTATACATAGGTTTAAGTTGCACTATGTTTTTATACTTTTATAATTATACCTTTTTCTTTTAATCCTATTAGTTATTGTAAATTTAAGTTATTATGGTGGATGCTTAATGGTAATTTTCATATACAGATGGAATGGATCTTTGACAAGCACTTCACCATCATCGTATATAAAAATATCGGAATTAATATAAATTGTTTGACTAAATGTTGGCAGAGGTCACTTTTGTACATGTTAAGAAGTTGCCTTCAAAAACAATGATTTTAAATATATTTAGGTGAGCACAATCAGGGCAACGCTTTGAGACAGCAAATAAAAAGTATCTCTTGTTAATTTTTAACCTTATTTAAGTTATCATATGAGGTGGCATGATGTTAAGTCCTTTGTGACCACATTTAGGTTCAAGAAATTTTTCATTGTAAACACAATCTGAAATAATGAAATATTGTCATTCATAATAATGAATCTTATATTTAAGATATTATTAAGCGCAGCTTATCAAGTAAATAGTCAAATTAGTACCGGTATAAGCAAATAGTAATACGCTTCCTCTCACCATTATGAATCATTGAGTTGAGTTTATTTCTACTCGCAACTATCTTGTGTAGCACTAAATTATATAGTTATCTCCTGAACGAAGTTGAATTAAGTTCAATAAAAATAATCTACTGATGGACTTAATTTTTCACTCATAATGAAATGTAGAAATAAGGTTAGGACACGGATTGAAGAGAACTTGAGGAACAACTACTTTTTTTAATCATCTCAGAATTATAAATGATAAGAGAGGTACCTTCTATACGTTGCTGATTCATACTATTTTCAAGAAAATCAGAAAGGAAATTAAGATAAAATAACTAACACTTAAAGATAGAAAACGAATAACTCAAGAGGATAATTTGGAAATTAATGTTTTACCTAAGAAATATATTCCGCCAACACAAGTAGTGGTGTAAGAATAACGAATTACAGTGAGGTGTAATTTCATCTGAATGGTTATCTTTGACCCATGCGGAAATAGAAAAGGAATAAAATTTGGAAATCAACAAGAATTTAAGAAATAAACTAATAAAGATTGTTGAGAGAGGATCACCTCTCTCCGGTCAGGTCGAATGACGCATTGTTTCTAAGAGAGAGAGAGAGAGAGAGAGGAGTGAGAAAGAGAGAGAGAGAGGAGAGAGAGAGAGAAAGAAAAAAAATTTATTTTTAGATCATCCTTACATGATAAGTTGGTGAACAATGTCGAAGTTAAAGAACATGCTCTGCACATTACGTTTATTTAGAAACTCTATTCTGAGGCTATATTTTGACTAGACACTGCTCACATCTTTGGCAGGAGTTTAGAAAGAAACATACACTCAAAATTACACATCACAAACATTGTTTAGACCTATAGTGTGAGAAGGTCAGCTGGGACAAGAAAGGAACCAGCTTCACAAATTATTTACAATTTTCTAAGGAAACGGAGACTTTTGAATATGTCGTGACGATAAACTTTTGCATTTTACTCACTCTATATTATATACAATATATACATAACACTTATAAAGGAATCTAATCTGTAAGTAAACAATAAAAGTTATGATAGCATTATTTATAATCAGCTATATATCATGTATATATTCTACTAACTAACTATATAATATATATATATATATATAACTCTGTATAATATTTATTAATCAGAATTATATTAAACAAGAATTCTTATATTAAATAAACGAAATCGTGCTTGACTGGAATAAAATCACTTTTCTTCTCTTCACTGTGGTTTCATATATATTCACCCTATTTATACTCATCTATCATATATATATATAATACAATATAATACTATATATACTACTTATATATATATATATAAAATATTTATATCATAATATATATATTAACTTCTTAAGTAATTATATATAATACTATACATTTATATACTTAGCTTATCCTCCAGTCACATCTAATTAGCTCTGCCACATGTTTATGTACTATTACAAAACAATAGGCAAGTTCATTTGAAAATATCTTTTGGCAATTCCCTTATAAACAATAGTTTGCCCGCAGGATTCATAAAGATTAAAATAAATTTGCGTTTCGGTGCTTGTAATGTCAAGAGATTTCTATGTGCCTTGGACAGCGCAATCAAAAGACTTTGAATCGCAAAAAAAGGATCAAAATATTATCTCAGCCCCACTGCTATAAGGATTCAAGAAAAATTCAATGAGATACGATAATACTTCCGCACATCTCTAGTCTTGTGAGATGATACTTATATAGTCCTCACTTAATATACCTACTATATATATGATATATATATATATAATCAATAATCTAAAATACCTTATTATATACTATATATATATATATTATTATTACTCATTTCGTACGTTATTAGTTATTCACCAATACTCACCAGTATCCATAATCCTTTTCTACGTATATATAATATACTATACGCATATCCTATCTACTAGTACCAAACTACTATCTTATACTTACCTCGATATACATATATGATATAATTATATTCGTATCTATTAAAATCTACTTATTATTACTTTCATAAGTATAAAATTCGCCAATACACACGAACTAAGTAATTAATGATATACATGTTAATCGGTCAAGCAAAACTAAGATTGGGTATGCAAATATATACAGTATATATATCCTTAAATTTATTTTCTCATCTCCTAATATTATATTACTCATTACTCATACTATTACTATATTGCCATTTACAAGTTATATATATCCTCTTATCGCTATATAATATATATATATAATATCTATATATATAATATATTATATATATTATATATATATATTATTAATATATATATATCTAATACCTACTTATATATATAATATTATATATATCTATGTAAATTCTATATATATTATCTATATATATCCTATTATACTACATATACAATTAAATATTAATACCAAGGATGACAATATACTAATATATATATATAATACAATACCATAGTATATCATCCACTATTATTATAAATTATACTAAAAGTACCATCACGTTGACATACCTATATATTTCTATTATTTAGCACTGCTCAAATTATCATCCGGTTTAACATTTTTAGTACCATATAAAATATTCTTAAATTTATTTTATGCTGAAAATCTTATGATATATGTTTTAGCTTTTTGCAGCGAGATTTTGTCACTTAAATCAACAATGCAAGAAGGAAATAAATGCTTTCAATTTTTAATTAAACTTAATTTTAAACTAATGTTATTTCGAATATAAAAAAGAAAACCAATGTATAAACCCAAAAGAGACTTACAAATTGAAAATCTAGTTGGCTCGTTTGCAAATGGTATTTCTTAAATACTGAGGATTATTTTAAAAATATTTTTACCCTTTTAATCGCTCTGCTGTAAAGTTACGAAATTGTCGTCTATGTCATTTTGCCTTTCAAAAGACGATACATATTTTAACTACATTTAGGAATACATAATTCGAACAAATATAACAATACTGAACTAAAATAATATATTTCTGTCAGCTGTAACTTATTATGTAGGTCTAAATTTAAAATAAAAGCAAATATCAATTTCGATTCAATTTTTATAATGGATTTTCAGTTGTTTATACCAAATTAAAAACTAGTGAATAAACTATTGTCAAAAAAGAACTTACACGTGCTAACAGATTATTATTTTCGAAAACAGAAAAATTTTTCAGATATAACATTTAAATGTAAATGCGAATTAAAATGTAAAAGCAAGGACATTAAATGATGATAAATGAGTTATTTTTTTCAAACAAGCTTTATATATTTAATCTATCCTTAAAAAAATATAAATAATGCAAAAGTATCTACATCTCCATTATCAGATCTTAAGTTCTAATATAGAAAATAAATAGAAAATGATACCATTTCACTTAAAGGGTACTTTATCTGATGCTTCTTAACATTTTTGTACTGTACATTTTACTTACAGCTTAATGCAAACTTCGAGTAACTACAGTATCTAAGACTATATGCTAAATTAGCTATTAACTCGTATATAGCAAACCATTGCTTCAAACCGTACTGCAAGAGTAGAAGTAGCACGGGCTTTTAAAACTGACAAAATTACATCATCTAGTTTTTTTTTTATTCTTAAATATCTTTTGTGAATCATGGCTCTTAGTTAAGAGCCATTTTGACCATCTCTAAATTAAGCAACCGTTACTAGAACCAGGCAACTTGACGTAAAAGTGGTATTTCCCGACGTTTAACAAGCGTTTGAAACCATATAAAGGTACGTTTGTGATGTTTGAAATACGACTTACAAGCCTAATTTCATACAATCTCAGACGCTTGACAGACATCGGGAAACGCAACTATAATTCTCCTTGACTCAGAGTGCGTCACTATATCTTTACTCTGACGATGATGCTATTACAGATTTTACCAGAATTCCCCAATTAATTAATAAAAATTTAAACTTTCTAATACACTAATGCCCTTTTTCATTAGCCCCATACATTTTTAATACACCTCGAAAGCACCATGATGCTAGTCATCACATATCTAACAGAAATTAATAATAATATCTAGTAACTAAGCTTCATCACTCACATTTGAAAACAAAAACAATATATATATATATATATATATATATATATATATATATATATATATATATTTATATATATATATTTATATATATAGTTAAAGTATATATATATATATATATATATATATATATATATATATATATATATATATATATATATATATATATATATATATATATATATATATATCTTGCTGTTCTATATTCATGATCAGTATATTTTATATATTTCATTGTCCTTTTATGTTAATAAAAGAAGAAATTCGTTAGCAAATTATAACTAACGGAAAAGAAAACGATAAAAATAAAAGTTATTCTCACCTGGTCATAAAATCCTTTATTTGTAATTTTAAATTTAGATTCTGAAAAAGGTGTTTTAAAACGATCATTAAATAATGATTTTAGATTTAGAGCAAACGGACAGGTAGTATTAACGACAATAATAATTAATATTTGATAATACTAATGACAAATTAATAATTCAAAAATATCTGTAATTATTATTAATTAACTAATTGAAGGGAAATTTAAATTCTATTATGGTTTAGCCTCTTTGACAAGTCTTTAGAATAATATTAATAATATATTTTTTTATTATTATTATTTTGTTTTCATTAATAAATAATTAATAAGAATGTTTTTTTTTATTATATTTTGTTTTTCTGATTATTTTTATTGGTCCTTAAAGTGAGGAAAACCTTTTTAGTTATTAATGTTAATGATAATAATTTGAATTTCACCTATTAATAACTTTAATTATTCGTTTTTGTAATTACCATACATTCACACCACTCATTTACACCATTCACACACACACACACACCTACACACCTACACACACAAACACACACACACACACACACAAAGAAAGAGATAGAGAAACAGAGGAGGAGAGAGAGAGAGAGGAGAGAGAGAGAGAGAGAGAATGGATGGAATGGGCTTATCGTACCGTCCTAAAATTTGGCCGCATGCTTTGTGGGGACGTAACCTCGTCGTAGACGAGGTTACTTATCCGTGCGCCCCCGGAAGGGGTGTCGCCCCCCAAAATAGGAAATGATCGTAGAAGGGTGAAATTTGGAGAAACGATTCGGAGCCGGCGCCGGAGTTATCATCGGATCCGGATTCGGATTCGGAGCCGGCACAGGTGCTGGCTCTGGTGCGGTGCCGAGTTAGTAAATATTTGTATATAATACAATATTTGTATCCTTATATATGCTTTGAACCCGTAGATCTCGAATATGAGGGTTATAAGTTCGTAATGGGTGTCTGGGGACCCCCCGGAGGGGGTCCCCAGAAGAAATGAATGGAGTCGGGGTCAGAGAAGGAAGGAGTTGAGAAGGAATCTGAGTCAGAGGAGTCGGAGTTGACAGCGGTACCGGTGCTGGAGCCGGTGCGGTGCTGAGTTAATAAATATTTGTTTAGCACCATATTGGTATCAAAATATATGTTTATATGGTCATAGAATTCGAATATGAGGGTCGTAAGCTCGTAAAGGATGTCTGGGAACCCCCCGGAGGGGAATCCCCAGAAGAAATGAGCGGAATGCAAAACAGAAGAAGATGGAGGAAGGAAGAAGGAGGAAGGAGGAAGGAGGAAGGAGGAAGGAGGAAGGAGGAAGGAGGAAGGAGGAAGGAGGAAGGAGGAAGGAACGAGTGTGAGAAGGAGACAGAGTTGGTATCGGCACCGGTGCTTTAGCCGGTGCGGTGCTGAGTTAGTAAACGTTCGTTTAGCTCCAAACTGACATTTCTATTTTCAAAATATCGTTTTATTTTTATAAACGTTAACTAAAATATATTGTTTGCTGTTTTTATATTATAAGTTTCATTTTACATTTATTCTTTATGTTTATTTTTTTAATTTAAATTTTATTATTTATTTTCAAATTTTTATTGCTTTTTATTTATTTTTTATTTATTTTCTGTTTTATTTGCTTAAAACATTTTGTTTTTACTACAATTTTTATGCTTTTCATGTTTATAACTTAAAAAATTTGTTTTTACACACCCAAAAGCAGTAAATCAGTAAATCAGTAAATCAAACCACCCACCCCACCCTCCCTGCCCCTACATGATCTATTGATCTATTAATCTATTGATTCAAGTCATATTTTGTATAACATAACAAAAAGTTTTATTTATTTTGTTTTATTTGCTTAAAACATTTTGTTTTTACTAAAAATTTTATTTTTTTTTATGTTTATAACGTAAAAAATTTGCGTTTTTACATACCCTAAAGCAGTAATCAGTAAATCAGTTAATCAAACCCCCAGTCCACCCTCCCCAGCCCACCCATGATCTATTGATCTATTGATCTACTGATCTATTGATCTATTGATCTATTGATTCAAGTCATATTTTGTATAACACAACAAAAACTTTTATTTATTTTTATTTCTTTTGTTTAAAAATATATTTTTTTTACTAAAACTTTTATTCTTTTTATGTTTATAACTTAAAAAATTAGCGTTTATGCAGACCCTAAATCAGTAAATCAGTAAATCAAATCACCCACCCTACCCCATCCATGATCTATTGATCTATTGATCTATTAATTCAAGTCATATTTTGTATAACATACAAAACTTTTATTTATTTTTATTTTATTTTGTTTAGAAATATATTTTTTACCAAAATTTTTATTCATTTTATGTTTATAACTTAAAAATTAGCGTTTTTACACCCCCTAAAGCAGTAAATCAGTAAATCAGTAAATCAAACCACCCTCCCCTCCTTTCCGCCCTCCTCCCACCATCTATTGATCTATTGATCTATTATTTCATGTCACATTTCGAGTATCATTTGGATAAACATAACATAAAATCAAGTTCTTCATACACTGACCAACGAAAATATGCTAACGTAACGAAGTTTTCACATTAATAAAGCTACCATAGCATCACCTGAACTACGAATATAATGTACAACGACAAACCTAACACACCTTACGCACGAATAAACTGTTAACATTAACAAAGTTCCACACTTAACAACAGTAAAGTAACTAACATAGCATACAAAAACGTAACCTATTCACACTTTGTCAAGCATATCTCAAACACATCAATGTTAATTTTACATTAACATGGTAATATTTAACAAAAAATTATCATAACCTTGTCTAATTATCATACTGATCAACGAATATATGCTAACGTAACAAAGTTTTCACATTAATAAAGCTTACATAGCATCACCTGAACTAAGAATATAATGCACAACGACAAACCTAACACACCTTAAGCAAGAATAAACAGTCAACATTAGCAAAGTTCCATACTTAACAACAGTAAAGTAACTAACATAGCATGCAAAAACGTAACCTATTCACACTTTGTCAATCATATCTCTAACATATCAATGTTAATTTTACATTAACATGGTATTTTAAAAAAAAATTTATCATAACCTTGTCTAATTATCATACAGACTAACGAATATATGCTAACGTAACAAAGTTTTTTACATTAACATAGTAATATTTAACAAAAATTTATCATAACATTACCTAACTATCATAATTCCCAACGAATAATTGCAAACGTAACAAAGTTTTATTCAAACATAACATAAAAATAAGTTCTTTGAATAAAATATCATAGTAAAGTGTAATAGTTTACTGATCCTAAAGCAGTAAACCAGTAAATCAGTAAATCAAACTAAACCCCCCCTCCCCCCTCCCCCCCCCCTCCCCTTTCCTCCCTCCCACCCTTTCATGATCTATTGATCTACTGATCTATTGATTCAGGTCACATTTCGAGTATCATTTCGGATAAACATAGTATAAAAATAAGTTCTTTGTATACTAACCAACGAATATATGCTAACATAACAAAGTTTGACCAATAAAGCTTCAACATAGTATAACCTGAACTAACAATATAATGTACAACGAAAACCTAACACACCTCACGCATGAATAAACTACTAACATTAACAAAGTTCCATACTTAACAACAGTAAAGTAACTAACACAGCGTACAGAACGTAACCTATTCACACTTTTTTCAAGCATATCTCTAACATATCAATGTTAATTTTACATTAACATGGTAATATTTAACAAAAAATTATCATAACCCTGTCAAATTATCATACTGACCAACGAATATATGCTAACGTAACAAAGTTTTTTACATTAACATAGTAATATTTAACCAAAATTCATCATAATCTTACCTAACTATCATAACCCAACGAATAATTGCAAATAACAAAGTTTTATCCAAACATAACATAAAAATAACAAAGTTTTATCCAAACATATAAAAATAAGTTCTTTGAATAAAATATCATAGGAAAGTGTAATAGTTTACTGATTTTAAAGTAGTAAATCAATAAATCAATAAATCAAACCACCCGAACCTCCATTCCCCTCCCCACCCAATCTTCCATAATCTATTGATTCAAGTCATATTTTGGGTATCATTTTGGATAAACATAACATAAAAATAAGTTCTTTATATACTGACCAACGAATATATGCTAACGTAACAAAGTTTTAACATCAATAAAGCTAACTTATCATAACCTGAACTAAGAATGTAATGTACAACAACAAACCTAACATACCTTACGCACGAATAAACAACCAACATTAACTAAGTTCCATACTTAACAACAGTAAAGTAACTAACATTGCATACAGAACGTAACCTATTCACACTTTTTCAAACATATCTATAACATATCATTGTTATTTTTACCTTAAAATAGTAATATTTAACAAAAATTTATCATAACCTTACCTAATTATCATACAGACCAACAAATATATGCTAAGGTAACAAAGTTTTCACATCAATAAATCTAGCATATCATAACCTGAACTAAGAATATAATGTACAACGACAAATCTAACATACCTCACATGAATAATCTGCTAACATTCACAAAAGTTCCCTACTTATCAAAGGTAAAATAGCTAACAGGACATACAAAACTCAATGTATCCCCACTTTTTTGGCAAAGCTTTTAGTTATAGTACAATGAGGATTAGCCAAATAAAGTACTGGCACTACCGGTTTAAAAATTGACGAACTTCATCTGAGAGCGATCATCGTTCAGGAAGGTCATCAACAAGCAGGAATGCGGAAACCACTAAGAAAATGAGGTTCTTGATAGTTGCAGATCGT
>JABUQX010080922.1:47500-72735 GCA_015478945.1 Trachelipus rathkii
TAGCAAAACAATTCTATTAACGAAATGGTATTTTAAAATTTTAAGTGCTTAATTAAACATTTATTTATCCTTTTTAAAAAAATATCAGATGAAGGAGCAACATATTTCTCGGCAACATTTCTTTTACTTATTTTCAGTGAAATATTATTAAAAACAAAATTAGAAAAAAGAAGAAACTTGAAATTTAAAATTCTGGAAATGGTGAAGCTGCGTTTCTCGAAATCATCGAGTCATGAAGAAAATTTTTAAATTCTCTTCCTGTGATAGAGAGGGGCTGAAAACACCCTTCTATCAATTTTCCTTTTCGTGAAAGGTGTGAATAAGCTTAAAAACTTTCAACTACCAACACCACCCTGCAGCAATGCGGGACATGATTTTATTTTTTTTTAATATATATTTTATTTATTTTTATATTTATTTTTTATTTATTTATATTATATATATATTATTATTTATATATATATTTATATATTTATATTATACTTATATATATATATTATATATGTATATATTATATATTATAGTAATATATATAATTTTATTTATGCTTATAACAATTTTATAATATATATATATATAGTATATATATTATATATAAATATATATATATAATATATATATATATATATTATATATATATATATATAGTAAGTATATATATATATATATAATTAATTTCTATATATATAAATATATAATATATATATATATATATATAATATATATATATATATATATATATATATATATATATATATAATTATATATTATAATATATACATGTATATATATATATAATTTTATAATATATAACAGTTCATAGTTGTCTAATATTTAACACTACATTTATTAGACGAGGGATAGGACAGGCCTGACACCTGGTGATTCGCCTTGAAGGGAAATCGATTGCTTTAAAACTGTTCTTGAACACAATTTTTTGGGTTGAGGAATTAGCCTCGAACATATTGTCCTCATTTCACAACACTTGGTGGTCAATCTCGGAGAAGGTAGTAATTCTTTACCTTCAATTGTTTTGTTCTTTGTTTATTATTATATATAATTTTATTAAATATTATTATATATTTATATATATATATAATATTATATATATATTAATAATATAAATATATATATATATATATAATATATATATACCACTTTATTTCTTTTTTTATTATATATATATATATAGAGAGAGGAGAGAGAGAGAGAGAGAGAGAGAGAGAGAGTGTGTGGACAAAAGGGTCTTAAGATAAATCCAGGTAAGAGTAAAGTGTTAGTTGTTTGAGGAGGGGAACGATGGGGGATGGGGTTAGAGATTAGTAGGAGGTGTAGTATTAAAAGAAGTAAAGGTTTTCAGATTAGGGATGGATTTTGGGTAAGGAAGGATGGGATGAAAGGTAAGAGATAGATCACAGATGTAGAGAGAAGGAAATGAGAGCTATTGAGTGGGTCTTGAGGGCATTATGGAAAGGGGGGGATTCTAATCACATAATACTTAAGATAGTATGTTTGCAAAATTTTGTGTTCAGCGGTACCTATATGGTGTGAACATGGGGTTGAATTGCTAGGTCCAGAGAAGTTTGGTAAGTGTTTGAGATAAAGGGTTGAGAGCGTATGTGTCGTGGGGGGGTTTAAAAGAGAGAGGCTTAGGAATAGGGTGATAAAAGAGAGATGTGATTGGAAGAATGGTTTGGTGAGAGGAGCGGAGAAGGGAAATGTTAAGATGGTTGGCATCTGGAGAGAATGGATGAACAGAGGGTGGTTAGGAGAGTTTGGGGAGGGGGAAGGGATAGGAGGAGAGGAAGGGGGAGAGACCAAGAAGAAGGTGGTAGATGGATGGAATAAAGGAAATTCAGAGAGGGGGATGAGGGTGGAGGAAGGTAGGGTGGTTGGCGAGAGATAGAATGGAATGGAGGAGTTGGGTGGGGGGCGAGATGAGGAAAATATGAATTAGGGAAGCTGCACGTACCACTACACCGCTTAAGCGGGAATTATTTAATGTAAATATAATAATTAATAATATATAATATATATATATATAATATATATATATTATTATATATATATATATATATTATATATAATTATTATATATATATATATTATATATTATATATATATATATATATATATATATTTATATATAATGGATCTTAGGTAGAAAGTTTGGATATGCGATCGATTATATCTTTTTATTTGGAAAAACATAAAATAATCGATAAATGAGAAATACGAAGTTGCCTAATTTTAATTTTCTTTTCTTTTATTTTTACTGAAAATAAATAATAATAACGACAAAAGATGTATAAATTTGAAAAAAAATTTAAGCTTCACCACACACACATAAATATATTATATATATTTATATATTATAATATATATATATATTAATAATATATATATTATATAATATAATATATAATATATATATATATGATATATATTATATATATATTATATATTATATATATATATACTTTATCTTCGAAGTTTTTGGATTGATTCCATAATGGGTAAAATTGTACCCCTCAAGACTTCCAATATTTTATATGAACTCCAATAATCTTTTACTATTATCTCCAGGTTTAATTTTTATCTTTAATACAAGCAATACTTTCATCAGCATCTCAAGGAAATAAAAACAATACTGAAAAAAATAATACATAAAAAATATAATATTTACCTAAATTCTAACCTAAACTAACTAACCTAAACTAACCTACCTAACCTAACCTAACCTAACTAACTAACCTAACCTAACAACTCTAACTAACTAACTAAACCTAACCTACTACTAACCAACCTAACTTAACCTCACCTAACCTAACTAACCTAAAAAGGTCAAAATAATCTATACTAAAACATAATCTAAAGTAAAATTAAAATAATCTACATAAATCATAAATTACATAAGCTAACGTAACAATAAAAAAAGTACTAATCTCTCTCTCTCTCTATCTCTCTCTCTCTGCTCTCCTCGCTCTCTCTCTCTCTCTCTCTCTCTCTTCTCTCTCTCTCGTCTCTCTCTCTCGCTGTCTTCTATATATTATATTATATATTATATTTATATATAGTATATATAATATATATATATATATATATATATATATAATATTATCTAAATATAAATGGTCTTATATATATATATATATATATATATATATATATACTATATATAGTTATAAAATTTATTAATTTTCTGAAACAAAAAAAGTAATTAATAAAAAGTTTCGAGTTTGATTACATAAATATTCATCAATCATGAACTTCTTCGATCTCATTCATACTTCGCTATCACGTTGATATCATAATTAATGTGATTTTCCAATATATGTTCAATTCCAAACTTTACCTAGAATATATATATGGATATTCTTTATATATATATATATTATTATATATATATATATATATATATATTTATATATATATTATTATATTATTATTATATATATATATATAATATATATATATATATATATAATATATATATGGTATATATATATATATATAATTAATATATAATATATTATATTATATATATACGTGTTTTTGTTACATTATATATGTGTATATTAACATGTATAATATACCACACTTATATATATTTATATTATAATATATATATATATTCTGTGAAAGATAAATTATTATTACAAAGCATACATAACGATATTCAATAATAAATACAAATTCTTCATTATAACCTGTGTATTTTGTGATGTAAAATTTAGAATTGATTTATTACAAAAAATCTAAGAAATTAATTTCGAATTCACGAACAACATTTTAGAGGTCGTCTCTGAGCGTCTGATTTTTAAGACCATTCCTTCCATATAAGTGTTACGCCTTTTAAGTCTTTATGATAAATTGATTTTAACAGAAGTTAAAGTTTAAAAAAAAAAAGAGGAGAAAAAAAATACTCCGATCCATCATTTGAAAAGAGAAAGAGAACCCCATAATAAAGCCGAGAGGACTATAGGAAAAGCAGGGAAGAAAATCTCCCGAAAAATCCTTGGACGGCAAAAGGAACTTTTTTTTCTTTTTTCTTTTTCTACGTTACAATTAAAGTCGTTTAGGTAATAATAGACGAAAATGAAAGATTTTTAAAATATGATATTTTTTAGCTCTTATAGTATAAGTGAATAAGATCTAATTTGGGTTGTTTAAATGATGTGCCTTATACTACGTTCTTTGTTGCTTTCCGAAATTTGGTAAAAGATCACCAACGAATAAGCTGCTTCAGTTCAGGATTAAAATCGCCGTTTAAAATTTAAATACATTTTAGTTTTTTTTTTCCATTTTTATATTTTTCATTTTTTTAAGTTAACGATTCTGTTTTTTGTTTTTTTTTCTTTCTTTGTAGTTTTCTATTTTTGTTTCCTATTTCTTTCTTTATCGTTTCCTTCTTCCTTTTCTACCACAAAGCAGTTTGCAAATAAAATGTCCTAATCAGTTATGCTGCATATCACCTGCGACTGATGATTATTTCCATTTCTATCACCAGTGATTTCTTCAGTCACCTACTTCTCTAATATCAAATAATATTTTTGATTTTACTCTTAAAACTCTGAAAGATAATGTCGACTGTGAATTATATAATTATTTATATAGTTTTTTTAAGAATTATTTTATTAGGATTATTATTATTATATATATAATTACTAATATTATATATATTTTGATGAATGATAGCCAAAGCCAATACATTGTAATGGTATTATGGCTAATTATAATATGGGACTATAATACCTATAATATAGAATTAGTGAGTTGTGTCTAAGAGCCGTTTGTTATTGTTGTTTTAGTTTATTATTATTATATATCTCTTATTATTTATTATTAATATATTATAAATAATATATTATTATTATATATTATTATGTATTATTATATAATTATATTATAATATATTATTATTAATAATTATTATTAATTAATATTAGGATTATTATTAAATTACAATAAATAAAATGTTTATGGTAATTTTATTTATTTTTCTATCTACTAATGTATAATGATTTATTTTATTATGTATTATTATACTGCAGATTCAGAACATAGGATAACAGGCTAATTCGTTTATTCTAGTGTCGTAATTGTGATATTTTGTAATACATAATATTCTCACGAACAAAAGAATTGGACATTGGTGATAACAATTCTTCGAACAACACCAAAACGTTGTCAATTAATTATCAGAGACACAGTCAAAATCCCATTGAAAACCTAAATGCCTCGCAATATATAAGTTATAACCTATATACTCAACTTTTATGATCGTAATAAAAGAATGCTATTAACAATAAGATTCATTAGTCTATGGCATTTCGAGATCTAACGTAGTTTCCATGTAATAGTAAATTTGCTAAGTCATTTTATATTTTCCTTGTCTACTACTATACCCTATCTTAAAATGTCAGTTTTCATTCATAGCACAAAAATGATATAACTTTTGCACAATTGTTGCTGTTCGAACTAGTCTAAAGTAAAATGAAAGTTACAATTCTTGACCGTACACAGCGATATATTATCTAGTGAGAGATATTTCTTCCATGCTTTATTACTATATAGTTACCTCTCGTGCATTATAATTAATGGTTTCTCTATTTCTCATTTACAAATGATGGTATCGGAGTATGTATTTATATTATTATTTTACTTACTAATTCATTTTTTTTTAATACTTTAAAATTTCTAGTCAACAATATTATTAATAATAGTAACTTATGATATTAGGCGCAACCCTTGTGGGGAGATGGCATATCGTCTATTTAAAAAATCTAGACGCTCATATGATGACGACCTCTAATGTTGTTTCAGTACTGAAATATACGAAAGTATAATTTATCTTAGATATTTTGTTATTACTCTTACTAATATTTTATACCACATCATTACGTTATAGTGAAGTATTTGTTTTTATTAATTGATTTTTCATTTTTGTATGATTTGTTTGTAATAATAATTAGTACTTCATGTCCGGTTTGGGTTGTTTCATATATTTTTCTTCTGATAAATTTCCATGTTTAATAAATAAAATAAATGTAAAAATATTTTTTATTATTATATTTTTATTTCTATATAACTCTGTACTTCTTATGATTACATAATGTGTATAAGCGACTTCATGTGCAGAATGCGGTATTTTTTTATTGATAACAATGCAATAGTGAAATACAATATTATAATATTAAAAGTAAACTTACATTTATCAGTGAGGTATATTCGATACTGCTATAGTAAAGCTATATGTTTAGTGTACGTTTATAGTAATTTTAGCAAGATTTTAATTCTTATATAATTATTTTCTTACTTTATAAGAAGCTTCTCCCTGGGATTTTAAACTGTTTAGACAGCGACTATTCAGACATTGAATCGTGAAAAGCTGATTCTTTATAAAACATACAAAAAGATTCCTACTTCTTCCGTCTTGAGAATTAAGCTGCAACAGTTGTGGAATAAATTGATACTCTTATACAGAAATCTCAGATGAGAAGAGGTATCACATAAGACGTGTATCCAGTCTAGATTGTATATTACTATAAATAATAATAATATAATAATAGTAATAATAATATATAATAATAATTAAATCTTATATGCTAAAACAAGCACAGTGACTGACTGAATGGGAAAATCATGATTTTTAGTAATTAAAGTTGAAAAGAAAATTTAATCATCCTCTCTCCACAATATATATATATTATATATATTATAATAATATATATCATGCGGGAGGAATTCAGCACTTGTTTAACTATTCTTTCTTTCTACTTCAAAAAATATTAATTTGCAATTCTCTTCTTCATCTCCATAGCTTTTTTTTTCTCCCTAACAAATATAATATTTTACTTATTATATTTCAGTTTACATAAGAAATAATAATGGACTATTATCTTTTTCATGCTAAGAATTATATGTTTATATTTCATTTACACGATAAATTATATAAAGGATAAATTTCTCTCCGTTATCATCAAAAATTTTACTACAAAAAAATATTATAATTCAGAATATATATATAATTAACGCCAAAATGAATTTTCAATCTTTCTTCCAAATATACATATATTCAAGGTTTCACTTGCTCTAATTATGGTTTTTAATGGGTACCGTTATGTTTTTTCTATCAAATTCAGATATTAGAGAATACTAGGATATTAATTAATTTATGTCTGGATCGTTATTAAGTAACATTTATATAATGTTTATTTTATTTTAATTTTTTTTAATATTAAGCATGTTTATTGATTTTAAATTCTTAGTTCAAATTAAATAAACGTTAAAAAAATTAAATAACTGAATACGTATTTTTACACTGTCGTCAATTTTCTTCTACCGCTTTTTCTGGAGAGGCATGAATGCCATGTATATCAATTTAAAATAAATAAAATAAGCGTTATTCAATGGCAGCGCTGCATCTTTACACCTTTTTGTTTATATATTACAATACTTTACTTTCATTTGTATTAAATCATATGCTAATGAATTCCTTTCAGATGACCTATTTCCAAAAAAAAGAAATAAGAGAATTTTTATCATAATGTGCAATAACTGATGTACCGAATTGAAAGATCGAACTTTGTTTCGGTATAGGATAAATAACTCGTGGCGTAGAGCACGAGTAGCACGAGTGTAGGAGTCGCTCTGATATATAATACTAGTACGGTAGTAATAGTAGCTAGGCTTATAATATATATGGTATAGGATATTAGCGGTGAATGATTGTATAGTTTTATATATTTTATTTATTATTATAGTATTAAAATATTTATTGAAAATTTCTGTCTTATAATATATATATATAATGATAAGGTTTTTTGATTTAATTTTGATTGTTACTTACTATATTATACGATTTAATGTTAGGTATATTTTAAGTTTTTATTTACTTATTTTATTTACTTGTGCTAGTCTTAATAGAGAAAGATTGAGGGAATAACTAAAAGGAATACATAGGTTAGTATGAGGTATAGAGCAGATTCTCTTTTGTTGTTTTATGCATTTAACCTGAAAGATATTGATTATTTTTTACGAAGTTTGTATGTATGCTGAGTTGACAAAATTATCAGGTATAGAAGCGATATCATCTAATACGATGATATTTTATTCAGGTATATGTGTGTAAAGGTTTGATATGCGCTTTAGGGATGATTAAAGTATTAGGGTTGGAGCTAATATGATATGATATTATTAGGTATTTATATGATCTGAGTTAGTTATTATATGAGTTAAGTAGTAAGTTTATTAGGCTTAATAGAATGTATGATAAATAAATTATATTTTATTATATTATATATTAATAATTAATATTCTATCTATATATATTTATTTACCAGGTTATTGATTAATTGAGAGAAGTAGGCAACCCTCTCATGATTCGTCATAGATGGCTCGATACATATGGCTTTGCCTTTAGGGTGTGCGTTAAAAAGTTAACTTCAATAAGTTTCCTTTACTTACAAACTACATGGGAGTAAGGATATTACCCTGGATAGCCTACATTTGCCTTGCGTACGTCGCGACTTCTAACTCTGGTAGCTTCGATCTATTAATAATAATAATTTGGATAGCTTAAGTTTACATATTTTATTCATATATTCTGATAAGTGATCATTAAAATCTCAAAATTTTATCGAAAGTATATATAAAAGTATATTAATTATATATTAAGTTTATAATAATTAATAATATAATTAATATATTATTTATATAAGTTATAATATTATAAATAATGATTATAATATATATTAATTATTAATTATATATTATATATATTAAGCATATTCACAACTCACTGCTTTCACCGAAATAGGTAATATTAAATTAAAATTTTAATAAAATAATACAAATGTAAGAACAGACATTGGGCACATCAAGAGCGCTTCATTCAATACTATTGCAAGGATAAAACTAATAAATATAACACTATCTATTTATTTAATCTTTCTTCCCACGAATAATATTTATATAAGAGGAGTAAAAGTATCCTAACCTAGTAGATTAATGCGTTATAAATGTACCATGATGATAGTGCTATAGTTGATAAGTCTTAATATTTTAAATTATCTTATTATAGTAATAGTTTCTATGTCGTATTAATATTATTATATATTTAATATTATTAATTATCATATAAGTACTTATATATATAAATAACAATAATATTAATATAATTTGTAAGCGCTAGAAAACCGAACTTGTGTTAAGTCTGCTTGTAATTTCTCTAAATTTTATTGATAATTTTTATTATGTATTTTTCATCATATAATATTATATATATAATATATAGAATATATATCAGTATCAGCATTCTCATAATGTTAACAGTATATCTCATATGATATATATTATATTATAATATCATATAAGTATATGATTATAACTTTATTGGATATAATTATATATTATTCATATATATATATTAATAGTATATATATATATATTATATAATATACGTATATACTTATTCCATCCTCACTGAATGTATTATTCATTTCTATAGTATTTGCGGAGTATGATACTGTAATCCAGATAGTTAGACCTTATTCTATTATTATATAATTAAACTCAACATCACTTATTTTTCTTCTAACAAGCTTTATTTGAACTCAGGTTCTCACCCTTCTTTTTTACGGTAGAAGCGATTCATATCTCTATTACTAATTTTTATTATTTTATCTCTTTATTACCGGTATCTATACTACCTATATATCACTTCTTTCTACATATAGTATATACTCAATATATTCTACTTTATTCAGCCATTACACTACCTACCTTAATTACCTCCACTCCTCATTATCGTACCTCTCTTATACTTCACCATGACATTAATTTAATTCACATATATTATATATTCTACAATCAATATTACTGACACCTTTCTTCACTTGTCTCTACACCATTGCGCGCTGCTGAAACACTTCGCGATCAATCTCTCCAAATCACCTCCTGACAAATTCACTATCAGTTAAACTCACCTCTTTTTTACAATCGACTCCTCCAGATGTCAGCTCCAAAAGTCACAATCTCATACAACAATATGTTTCGCGCACTCATCTATCTCCGTTTTGCCCAGCACGCCACATTCTTCTTAATAATCTCTTTTAAAAAGCTTTTTTCATTCACTTTGATCTTCACTACCCTTAATTCCCTAATTTCCTACATTTCAGTTTTCTATGTAAAACCCTATCAGCGTCCCGAACTCTCACACACACGTTTCTAGTATAATCCTCAAAAACACATACATGTTCCAACATGATCTCAGTCACATTCTGGGACTCAAGAAATTTTCATGTCGCCCCCTGTTTTTGTGCAACCCCCTACCCATTATTATGTGAATCAGCTTGTGACACAATTATTTATTCCAAACACTATTCTAATATCTCTATAAGTTCATAATGAGATAGGAATCCCTACTCCCTTGTGCAAATTATTAATAAACTTTTCTGTAACAAATATCTAATGGCAAACTATTTGAAAAGTGTCTTAATTAAACATATAATTATCGTTATATTTGCATTTTATTCAATTATTATTATTATTCATTATTAAATCCATTATTACTTTATTATGTAAGGTAATCTTCATTTACTTATTTATCTACTTTATTATTAATTATTCTTAATTATTATTATTATTATTATTATCTATACATTACTGTATACTTACCTATTACTATATAATAATATCTTATTATTCTATATACTTATCATCGATACTTACTACTCTCCTAACTCTTATCTATATATACTATACAACTTAAATATAATATACTTTATACTCTTCTCATACTATATATATTTATGGACTTATATAATATTATTATAGCCTTTGGAGGATATACCCCTACTTATTATATTCTTATAGTCCTTCCCTCTTATTACTATTTCATACTTTATCATATCTTCTATACTTTTTTTCTTTTATATATACAAATTATAATATAAATATATATTATATCATATATTCATATATATTTATATCTTAATTATATCATATAATATATAAATATTATTATATATTAATATATTATTATTCATCTATATATATATATAATATATATACTATATATAACTACTTATACCCATATTATACTATATTATTTACTACTACTATTATATATATATATCTATTACCTATATATAATAATATATCCTTATATATAATTAATCTACACCGTGCCGTCCACATCTACTCAATATAGTACTAAGCTGTCGACTAAGGTTCGCACTTCAAGAGTTCTGAAGGATAGGGATGGAGTGGTACTTGGTTTTATTAAAGAGTGGTTGTGGAATCGAAAACAGTGTGTACAAACATAAATCGGTCATTAGTAGGTCTATCAATACCGGAATAGGTGACAGACGCTGCGTGTCTACACCGAGTCAGAGTAGGGGCCAAATTACATTGCTCCTCCTCATATTATATACAGTTATCATAGCTCACTTATCTATACTATCTTAACCACCCTATATCATAGCTACTATTCACTATTATATTCTCAATTTACTATAATATCTTTTAATATATTATTATTAACTATATACTATCTTTATCTATTACTTTATATACACCGTGGGTATCCAGGATTTTTTTCGGGGGGGGCAGACAAAAACATTTCTTATAATATATTAATATTTTAATAATATATTATATTTTATAATATATTTATATATATATTATATATGATTATATAATCTAATTATCTAATTATACTATATTTATAATTATATATTGTCTATAATTTTATATCTAAATATTAATATAATATTTACCTCATGAACTATTTAATGTTCTTTCAAACTGCGACATGATATTTCTCTAAAATGCTAGAGTGTCTTTTCAATAAAAATTATGATTCCGGGGGAGCCACTGGCCTACATCCCCCCCCCCTAGAATACTGTCCACTTGTATATGTATATATATATATTATATATACATTAAATTATATACCTATACTATCGTATATATATATACTATGTAGTTATATATACTATTATATATATATCTATAATAACTATATATATATATATTCATTATATTATTATATATAAATAGATTAGACCAGCGTAGACTTTAAATTGTCAAGGTTATCTCAGTTCTTGCAGATGATACTATTAGTCGCCACATCCAGTTTAGCGAATATCTGAAGGAATGCATTAAAGATTTAAACAAATACTGATCTTTGATAAATCTTATCTCTCTGACTGTGGTCAGATAATGCTGGCATCATTTTGACTATTTTGAAATAGATATAGAAACTGATCAAGGTTCTTCACTAGGTTACTTAAAAAAAGTTTTTAACCACGTATAATGATAATTGGGGTAATTGGGCTATTGATGATATCTGTGGACACATTAAGTAACACAAAGATTTAAGGTTGTGATTATACGCAGTACTGTTGTGCCCAGCAAGTATGCTGGAATCAGTGGCCGGGTTCGCTGTGTAAGCTAGATAAGGTACAAGTTTGGACTAAAAGATTAATTGATTGAACATGTGTAATATAATTTCCAAAACTCGCAATGTGGTCCTTTCTACCTGAAGAAAGCAAAGGCGAAAAGTTGGGAATAAAGTTAAGAAAAGCTTGGTTTATCAAGCCTCTAGACTTCTAATGTTCACAGGAGGTGAATTTAAAATAATTTATACTGATGTATATGACATGACATAGATTGGTGCGCGCCATTGATAATCTAAGGACACGACTTTCACCTATAGTTATTCTGCATGAAGAGTTTATGAAGATATTGTCACACGAGTTTAACGATGTTCAACAGGATGATTTCTTTGGGTTGGATGGATAAATATTTGGTCTGAGGAGTAGTTTGTCTATAGGAGTATTAGGGATTATCATGTCTTGGTTCTAGATAAGAAAGCGAGTTCTCAAGGGGAATGATACAGAAGTCTACAATTTTTACATTCTATTGGAGGTAATTAACTGGGAGACGCAATAAATTGGATTCTCACTATGTACGAGCACGGACTAGGAAGACAGGGGGTATATAAAGAAAATTTAAAGAAGAAAAGCGTGGCACAACTTGATATTATGAAAGCTTCTTTCAGCAATTTTGGGCCTTTCGTTGTTGAAATTTTGGAATGGTTTGCTACAGGTATTATATATAATATTGCATATTGCAAGTTTACTATATATAGTATTTTTTGATCCTATTACTAGGCTTGGGCACTATAATATACTCATATATACTAATATATATTTATTTATTGTCATATATAGTTTATTTTTATAACCGTACTATTATATTTTTAGGGATACTGTACTATTTAATATGCATTATCTAAACATACTTATATTATTTATTATACTACTTTACTATTATTATATTATATTATCTTATTATTATCATTATTTACTATTTTTCAGGCTGGTTATTACTACTCATTGTTTATAATTCCTATCACTTTCTTGCTATCATGCTTACCCCTATAGACCTAATGATCGTACTCACTCAATTCTATTTTCTATTAAATATATTTATATATTAATAGATCTATAATATTATCTATATATGTATATATATTATATATGTCTTGTAGTAAAGGAACCTGGGAACTGTAGGAATGATCATGCTGTATGAATAATTGCTCACGAGCACCTCGACCACTAGATATATTTTATATATATTATTATATCTTTAATATTATATATATATATATTATATATATGATGTTATACTATATATATAATATATTATATACTCATTAAATATTATATATCATATATTTATATTATTATTAATATAATATTAATATACAATCTAATTAATCTATATATTATAATTATTATATTTATATAATTAATTGTATGTTAGATGTAGTGTGTGTTTGATTAGTGTGTATTGATATTGTGTGGTTTTGATTCAAGCGGTATGTTGAAAAAGCTTTCGGTTGTTGTTAGTTTTATTATTAAATATATTATGACATATTAGCAATTTGATGATATATATTTAATCCAAAAATTATACATTTATCTACACAATATACATACACATCTATGTACATATAACAATAAATTGTTATCAATACGATTGTACAGAGAAAAGGTACTATAAGATTGGATATAATATTACTGACTCATTATATCATTATGGGATATTAGTCTCTTCATATCTTTCTTAATATATGCGTAACGCCATTTTATAAACAATTAGCGGGATACGTTTTTTACTTCTTGTTTTTTTTCATATACGCACATTGAATCATAATATTGGATTACATTTTTCACAAAACGGTCATTACATTTACATAAATAAAGTGATGAAATTATGGGTTATAATCAATTATTCTAATATATTTTATTGGTTATATATATATATCTAACCTAGTATCTCTATATATATTTAATATATATAATATCACAACTACTACTATTATATATATATATATCATATAATATACTATATATATAATATATATTTATATATATATTAAATATATTTATATATATATTATATATTATATAATTATTATTATCTACTATATTATATCTTAATATATATATTATACATATACTTATATACTTAATTTTAAGAAGATATATTTTTATATAATATAGAATAGTTCTTTATAGAGTACAGAATAGTTCTTTATCATTCTCACAGGGTTGTACTTGAACTATGGGTTTAATCCACAATATATCCTAAATTTCTAGGTAGATATGATATATATATTGACTTCTAGTACCTTCTTCTTTTACTTATATATTACTCTTATGTTGATATACTACTTCATTTATTCATGACGTATTTCCTTTTAATTTTACCTATAGTGATATCTATCAGTAAGGCTCTACTACACTCTTATATGTTAGGTACTTTATATGACTTCTTTATTACTTTTATATTGGTACTCACGCTTTTTACCTCACTCTTAGATTATTACATCTTATTCCCAAAGACGTTCCAACGGTACATAGGATCATGCTTACCCTTTCCATCTAAACTACATCTCAATAATATATAGGGTTGTTCAATATAGATTTGTCATTTATATGGGGTTATTTGTTTTATTATTTCTTTTGTATTTTCAGTTCTGCAGATATAATATTTAACTTAAAAAAAGATTTAACTGAATACGTTATGTAATTACCGAAGTTTTTTCCGAAGCTTCTATAGTCTTACGTTTATAGGTCTTGAAAGTGGGCGAATTCTATATTTATTCAAGCTCGAATTTCTTCACTAAATATAGGTCAATCCAGTTCTCATGCTGTTATATTTGTGTAATTATAAATATCAACAATATAATATATATGCTTGAAAAAGTCTAATAATTATTAGACTTAAATAAATCATGGACTTTGTATATTTTAAATATATATTTTTTTGTAATTTTATATTTTTATTATTTTAACTTTTATTTATTTTTTAAATAATCAAGATAATATACCCTAAAAAACCGGCATTTGATACATATATTATATTTAGATTTATTAAATTTTATTACAAATATATATAATAAAATTAATATTATTAATATAATATTTATATTCCTATAATACATCTATACTACCTTACCTATATATCTATCTATTACTTACTATATATCTTCTTACTCTTCTCATATTCTCTACTCTCTATCTTCATCTCTATTCTATACTCATCTCTAGCCTCAGCTCTGTATGACTATATATTATATATATCTATCATTTCTTATCATTACTTATCTCTCTATTACTTATTACCTTACTTCTTATTCATTAATATATTATAATATATATATAACTACTACTATATATAATAAATATAGTATCATCAGCGTCTAGCTGTCCCATCTAGATATGAGAATGGGGTATGCAAATATGCATCAGAGAAAGAAAGTTATGTAGAAGATCATCAATGAACTTGAGCAAGTAGAACTAGGTTCCACCACCTTTTCCAAACAACTACTCCTCGTACATACAATTTTAAATTAGTAGTAAACCGTCACGATCAAAAATCCGTCATTGAATCTTACAAACATACATTTTGACAGTCACAATCATAAAGTGGCATTTACGTCACTGTTTGGGGTTCGTTCTCTTGTTAGAGACAAACCCCACAAACATAACTCAAAACCATCACAAAACCCTTATCAATTTACTAATTCCTATTTCATGAATCAGTTTTAACTATTATCGCAAATTCTCATTTTCCTTGCAATAAATACATTCTTATTGGATAATTGCAATTTACTTATTTATCTATACTTAAAAAAATTAGCTAGAGGAACATGTTACTTGTAGCTTTATTCATTGATTTTAGGCACCTACTAATCATCACATTCATTTATATATAATAAATCAACCTTATATATAACTACTCCACTTTATTCATCTTATTCACCCTTTTGCCAACATTACAACACTATTCTCTCTATAATTTATCAGTAAAGAGTGTTGATTAAAAAGCAATTCTATACAATTTCTTTTCACACAGAACATACACCACCCTTAAGATAATCTAGCTTTTGAACATGACTGCCAACTTAGAAATCTACCATACCTCTTATTTCACATCAAATAGTTTCAGCTTAACATTCTTACATTAATACATCGGTATT
Source organism: Trachelipus rathkii (assembly GCA_015478945.1). Classification (NCBI taxonomy): domain Eukaryota; kingdom Metazoa; phylum Arthropoda; class Malacostraca; order Isopoda; family Trachelipodidae; genus Trachelipus; species Trachelipus rathkii. The sequence continues at coordinate 64,062 of JABUQX010080922.1, forward strand.
GTATAAAGAAAATTGTCAAATGGTATTATGATTCTCACGAAATTTATATCCGCTGCATAATCGCACATATGATTTAAATTATGTACCCTACGTCCAACACCTTCTTAGTCACTCTAACTAATCTTATCCTACATAACTACTCACATAAGTATTATATTGATTTCCTTTTTCATTCAAGCCTATCTTCTTTATAAGTTTTATTATCAATATTTTATAAAACTCTGAAATTCTACTTAGCTTCTCAGTATTATGATCTATAGTACTAATCTATATCATTGTCAACATTTGGCATCTTTTTTCAACACTGTCGTTCGTGGCTATAGCCTGGTCTGGACTGGATTAGTATCCTACTCTACTAATACGACTATTGCTTACTTAATTTGGTGACATCCATTTCTTACAGCATATATATTCGTATGGTTTATTTTATATTCCTCCCTTAGTCCACAATAGGTTTACTTTTCAATGCCCCTTATGCTTGTATGTGGCGAACGACATCTTGTCAAGCATCAATTTTACTACCAGATGTTGACCTCTAAGATACTCTGTTCTTGCTGTCGAGGTAGTGGGTGCAATTCCACAACCTACAAGGTAAATGTACATTTTGCAGATTACTTTCGGAAACAGGAAACCTCTCTGCTCGTCTCTCATTCCAGGCAGCTATTATTCATTAGCATCTAGACCAATGTTTTTCATTTGCATGAATCTCCTGGATCAAGTGACGAATGCTGCTGGTGTTGTCCCTGTCTGCCGGTACTTATAAGTTTTGTGAATTGATCCATCTTCCATGCATAAACCCCACTCTCCGTTTGTAAAAATTGACATAGCCCACTCAAGAAGACTAAGCATTAGAAACGACCAGCTACGTACATCAACTGGGTATTTAAACTCACTTATAAATCCTTATTTGCTATCTGTCTTCACTTCATTAGGTCATGTTGTTTACATACGTCGTTCTATGAATGCCCGGACTAAGATTCAGCAATTGCTACATTTTATTCGATTTATAAACTACAGATTACAATACTCATTACACATCACGATTCCATATTACGTGTCGCTCTTAGAGAAGCTCTCGTCTAAGGTTCATAGCTTTCCTGATTGAGCATAGATTTGAGTACTTTGCGTATTCTGAGAATCAGATGAAATCACTAAATATCAACTCTGCATCACCACTCTTGACTTCGTTTTTCTCACGTTCATTTGCTTATTGTATTCTATCAATAAGACTTTACTTTGACTTTCCACTTGTGTGATTAAATTTGATCCTGAGCTCACATGCTATTAAGGCCACTACATTTTTGAGATCCAACTTCGTTCTTCAATCGCTCACCCCCTCGTTCCACTCGACGTCATCTCTTAGTCTTTCCTAGCCCAAAATACTCAGGTAATTTATTTTATTTTCTCGTCTGCACACCGCACTTCCAATTTACTAATTACTTTCTCGGGGTGAACATCTCTTGCCCGTGTTTGATTGACTGTTGTTCTCTTGGGATCTGAATTGATCGACTCTACACGCTAGAATTGAACATGTTCGTCCAATTTCTTACACCCGGTACGGGGATCAGTTCTACTTCTTGTGTCTAATCTCAATCGCACTTATAACTATCACTATTGCCCAAAGACTCGCGCGCCGGGGAACACGGCCGTGGTTAATATCTACCATCCTATGCTCAAAGCTAAATCGCCTTTGCATTTTGACGTAGTGGATACTTACTGGAATGACCTCGCTCGTTCCAGTGAGGTATCCTTCATTTGTCGTTGTACACGTCTATCTTTCGATGTCAGGTCTACATAGAACATTGTAAAGACTTTTTTGCTGTGCAAATCTTTTCTGGTTACCTGATTTTTAGCAATATATTGCATTTTGGTCTGTATGAATATTTTCGTACAAGATTATGTAATAAATTATTCTTTTGTTATATTTACTTTATTTAAGGTAAAAGATCCACAGGTTCCTTGGTTCTATATTGAATCTGTTTTTGAAAAACGTTTCGTCACTTAGGTTTACTGTTTCTGATATAACCTCCAAGTTCTCCGTTACTCTAACTGTTTGAATATAAGTGGAATTAATTTTCATATGTCTGTGTTGTTTTTTTAGGTCATTTAAGGTTTGTTGATAACCATTAAATCTTCTTCAGAGTCTAGGTCTACTGACTAGTATGCTTTATTTGAGATTCTAAAAGACTTGTTATCGTGCATATAGATCCTTGGTCAGTATAAATATGGAGAACTTATTCATTTATGCATTTGTGTTTAACAAATAGGGATTTACTGCATCAAATATTCGAAATGATCGTTTTTGGATCTCATATTCTACTAGCAGCGTCTTTGCGGTGAGAGTCGGAATATGGACGGATCGGGTCGTTTTGATTTATGTGATTTATTATCTTTAACTAACTTTTCAAAAATATCAAACTCTTATCTACACTTATCTGCTATGATGAGTTTCTTACCTCCATAGAATTATTTTATATGTTTTGGATACTAGAACTTTCTTTTATATACTCTTATGCTGATATTGTTGGATAAACTTGTATTCAGTAATCAGCACTTATTCGTCGGGTATATGATAGTTTAGTGTACATGATTAGAGAATTGGATTTATATTATAATATTACTATGCCTAAGTGTTAACGTATCTTCTCTAAACTTTCGATTTATACCGTGCATTATATCGTTTGGTCGTCATTTGACTTTTTGCACAGGATTGATAAGGTGAATATTTTTTTGCTGTCTAAAAAATATAGTACCATGTTAATGTAAAAATTCTCAACATTCTGATATGTTTAGTTAGTATCCTTCTGCGCTATATTGAAAAAAGTCTCGGATGAAACTAGAGCTACCGTTTCTGTGTCTGGTTGTTAGTCGACTAAATTACTCGCTGCTAAGTGGGATTTCTGTTATGGTTGGTACTTGTCTTTTATTTCATTGCGTGAGGTGAAGTTGGTTTTTTCTTACGATATTGATATATTGTTCAGCTTATCGGTGCATTACTTATGTTAAGTCTTTTTAAGCTAATGTGTGATACATCTTTGTGTTCAACGTCTAGACAATCATATTTGTGTGCAGTTTATAATAAATAAATCCAATACGAACTTTCTATTTTCCATCCCACTAGTTAAACATTTTCTTATCTTCTACGTCATTAGGCACCACCACGACTCATTCTAAGCCGGCTATCTAACCAAACGTCTTCTGCACTTGCTAGAGCAGGTTTGGCAGAGGTTTATCTTATTCACACCTAAACTAATTTTAGTGTGGTGCGGTTTGCTGTTCTTACGCGCGTTACACGACACCCGGTCGAGCCACTATATAACTTTATTGGCTTAGGGTGACCTCAACTCAGCTACTTCAACTGTCCTTACGCATTTATGTCGATTTCTTTCCTGCTTTTATTCTACATACGCAGAAGTATCATTTCTACACCATTTAACATCCAGGCAGGTTAAACTTGTTATTGAAGTCCTTTAGAAGACCTACTTTTACGACAGTATAATTTGTTAATATGATTATTATGAATCATATATTTAAAATATATTTAAACTTAATTTTTATGATTATAATACTTTATTAGTAACAATTATAAATAATTTATTAATATATGATAAATTATTTAGTTAAGTATTTATTTATTTATATATAATGTACTATATACATAGTATATAAGTATAGGTTAGGTTTTGTTCGGTTGTTTGATATATCTATTTAATAATTCGTTTTAGTTCCTAAGGTGATTTGACTATAGTCATGATATCATTATTAATATGGTAAACTTTGTTAATCGTATTGTGATAATTATTGTATACATAATATACATTTATGATAATGAGTATTATATGATAATATTATTTGATGCACCTATGATACGTTTTATTATAGTATGTATATATATTAACATTGAGAGTGTTGGGATATGCCTGACAAGAGTGTGAATAGATATGTATTATACTGTTTTTGTAGCTATGTTAGTTACATTACTGGTATTAAGTGTGGAAATATTGTTCATAGTTATATATAATACTATATATTTTATATAGTAGCTATAATGAGGTGTGTATACCGTTTTAGTCGTTGTCTTATATTATATTCAGGTAGTGTACTATGAGTATAGCTTATTTTAATATGGTAATCGTTAGTAGCATATATTATTTAGCATTGAGTCAGTGATATTAGAGATACTTGATTATTTATGTTATTGATTTTATTCACAAATGTATAACTATCGAATATGTTGTAATGATATAGATAATAGATATTAGGGTGGGTACGGAATACTTAGAGGCGGATTATATAGGAGGTAGGATGGTAGGTTAGATTCTTAATCATAGATTTATACTAGTTACTCTTTTACATGAGTAAATTGAAGTAATATACCTATCAATTTGTGGCTATCTCCCAAAACATTAATAACTAGGAACCACAAATATATTTCTAATACAAAATATGAAAATCAAGGTTAGTTATGTAAAAACTTTTCTCCTGGAATTAAAAAACGAAAAAGTAATGGCGCATATTGTAAATTATAATAGTATATTATAAAGATCATACTATAATAGATCAGGTAAGGATAGGGTGAGAGATTATTAAAGACTGTAATTTATACTGGTTTTGTGATCTATGCATAATATACGCTAATATTATATTATTATAGATTAATAATAAACCTAAAAATTAGAATTAACACATCTTTATGAGTGAGTATATCAAAATATTACTCAGAATTGAGTAAATAAACACACAGAGATATATATATAAATCACAATTCATATGAATCCATATCTGTGTGTGTTTTTTTTTAAATGAGTTCTAGACGTTGGATTTCGAAGTATAAAACTCTAAGAATAAAACCAAATTTAAAGAAGGCAGAAATAGATGTGAAAGATCATATGTGGGCTGGCAGATTACATCCTTTGATTTACAAGTACTTGCATATTTCCATGACATGTAATTAATTTCATAATTACATACTAATTGGAAATTATATGTAATATATTTTATGTTAATTTATTTTTTATTAAAAATATAAATTAATAATATTAATATTTATAGTTAATAATTAAATATTTTATTCTTTTATACACTATATTACTATATTATTAATTTAATTATTAATTACATATTATAATTTTTATATTCAATTTATTGTTAAAGAAGTGTCACTCTCTCCTTGACTAATTACTCTTCGGCGCATTAGATATCGGTTTAATACGAATTCCAATATGTCTATGATATAAAATAGAGAAAGGTGTATGTGGATAGTGAAGAATGCGCCTATTATCTATCTCCCGCATTTAATGTGTCCTGACTAGCAGATGCAATATCGGTAGTATGGTAAGACCGTTTAGATTAGCTTTATTAAAAGCATGCTTTAGCATAATACATTCCACAACCTGAGGAGAGGAATCAACAAACGTATTCTAAAGGATTCAAGACAATAATTTAAATAACGAAAAAATCCTTTAATTCTTAATTATTTTTAGTCAATGATATGTTTTATATATTTTAATAGAACATACTTAACTAATAATTTTTTGAACAATAAGAACCAAGGCAACTGAGAAGAATATTGTTAAATGAAAAAAAGATAATTTTGTGCAATTATCAAAGACTAATTAATTAGTCTCTTACGATTTAACCATAGAAATTTATAAATTTTACCTCTCAAAACGATACTTTTCTAGTAAAAGAAACTTAACCTAATCTGTCATTTTTGAGCCAGTCAACTTACTCGGAGTTTCAGTTGATAGCATTCATTACAATTATTCCATGGTTCACTCGTAGTCACATAGAATCAACATCAGAGTCTTTCGACGAACGTGTGATATCTCGATCACATATATCTCTCATTGGATAAAATATACCTTTTTATCGCACGAGCGAGATAGACTGGAACGTATCTCTTTCGCATACCTTCTTTTTCGTTTTTGTCGCTATTACTCAACTGTTTCCTCACTTCATCTCTATGTAACGCGTCTTCGCCTTAGCCATACCTTCCTCTTAATACTCTTTTCATTTTCCTCTCTCACCTAATAACATATACTTAGGTTGTCCTATTGGGCCATGATCCTCGCTCGCGTCGTAGGGCTTTTACTCAATTGATAGCTACACTCTTCCGGATCCTTTTACAGAATAACATCATTTCGAAGCTTACGATGCACCTCCTTGATATATTATTTATACGCCTAAATGAACAATTCTTGTAATCTATTTTCAACACCATCTTTCAATATATTTTTGTTTATAATGAAATTGGTTTGCCAAAGGAAAGTTAGAATTGTAATTAGAGACGAGTTGTATTCAGCTCTTTCCTATTTAGGAGGCATACTCTGGATACTACACCGAGTCAACATTGATCTTGGGAACATCACCTGTTGGCACGTCCGATAACTGCGAGACAGCTCTCTGTGAACGTCAGAGTCCTTGTTCTCACATGACTCCATTTTCTCGTCATTCGTGATCAGACACAGAACTCTCAGTTACATTAAATCAAGATTTATCGTCTCACATTCCTCGCCTTTAAAATAGCCATTTTATTCTTCCGCTAACCTCGAGGTGGAGTCCTCCCAAAAGGACAATATCACAATTAAACGATATACTTATAAGACGACAATCATATTTCAAGAGTTATTACAAATAAACGGGTTTCTAATAACGTAACTTTGTCCAGAAAATTATGAAAAAAACCAGATAGCAAACATGAGTTAGTTATTCTTGTGTGACTTGAATAGGGTTTATTAAATATGAATGTAACTTTACCATTTAGAGGGGACCTAATACTAGGAGCACAAAGAAATGCCGCCATTGTGCCGGCTCCGAATCCGAATCCGGATCGTATAATCCGGGCGCCGGCTCCGAATCCTATTGATTCTACATTTCATACCTTCTTCACGCCGAATACTCAGATTACTTACTTTTTTGCGCGAGTGACTATCACGCATTTTTCGGGGTGGCGCAGCGATATATATTGCTTAGAGCTCCGAGCTTACTTAACGCATAGACGAGGTTACATACTCAAACATTCATAATTGCGTTAGATAGGGAAAGCCGCATACTATATATTCCATATAAGAGAGAACGCTGTTCTAAATAGGAACCGCGCAAAAATATAACACCCGGAGTATGCTTATCATACCACTTCTCTATGAACAAAGCAGAAACTGGTGAAAAAGTAGGTCAAGATCTCTTCTATTCTGTGTCGCACCTATCAAATTCGTGAGATTTTTCGTCTCGACTGCACCAAGTGTGTGTAATATGTAACATCACACCGAAAAACTCATTATGGTGTTTTTAAGATTTTTCGTCTTTCTCTGTAGAACCAAAAATATATTAAAAATTAGGTGAGAAGAGTGAGGAGATTGACATGGCCATTATATACTAAATGTAAGTACAAATTGGATCTTTCTAGTAGTATATTACACTAATCACTATATTTCAAGTATATTTTTAAGTGACTGGAACTGGAATGATGGTACTAATTAAAATTATTTGGAATGATAAGTAAATTAATTCTTTCCTGCTATATGTTTACAGTTTAAGAATGAAATATTTTTATACTGTAAAATGAGACGTCATCAGTCTTGTCAGAGAATAAGATTTGACTCTGAGCATTATATATCATCAGTTAGTCTTTTTTAAGGTGCAATTTAGATGATTATAAATTTGTGCGGGTTAGTACTTATATATTTTAAATTAATACATATTATATATTATAATATATAATATATGATAAATATATATATATATATCATATATATATATTATATATATTATATATTATATTATATATTAATTATATATATTAATATATATATATTATATATCTAATTATAATAAATATTAAATTAAAGGGTAAATAAAACTTGAGTTACATTATGAATATAAAGGAAAGGAATTAAATAATAGCCATTCTATAGTTATTTATTTTCCTTTAATTTCATGAATAATTTTTAATAATTTCATTTATTATTAATCTGCAACGAACCAATATATTCCAAACTTTGCAGTTTACCACTAAACTAGTCCTGATTCCTAATTTTACAAGTCAGTCTCGTGGAATTGTGTTCATGAATTAAAGTATGTGGACGAAGTATATCATATGTCATAGAATAACTCTATACCGAAAAGGATCATTCACACTGTGAAGTTGAGTATTAATAAACTAATTAAACACATATCCAGAGAACCAGACTAGATCATAAATCACTACTTGACTGATTTATACAGTTTTGTATTATGGAGATATAAACATGTTAAAATTTACTATGTACTCTGTTTAGTAACTTTTACCTATAATTACATATAAATAGATTATTCTATTTGTTAATCTAGGTCAAAACTTGATACTAAATGAAATAATAAGATATAGTTACTGAGCAAATTCACAGTTGTAACTATTATAATATTAAATTAATAATTATAATCTATTTTAATTAACTAAATTTAATATTTATCTTCAGATCCAGACTTCCAGAGTCGTCCAGTATCAGTTGTCTACCATCCATTTAAATTAATTTCGTTGTTAGAAACAATATTGATTTTTGTCTTAAATAAGAAATCATTTTGAGATTCCTCGCTTCATTAATATTATAGTTATTTTTCATTTTAATACGAAAAGTGATTTAAATGATTATTGTTTAATTTTCTGATGAAACACGATTTTCTTATTTAATTT
>JABUQX010080923.1:7500-15000 GCA_015478945.1 Trachelipus rathkii
ATATATATATATATATATATATATATATATATATATATATATATATATATATGTATAGCAATAATAAAATAGAAGCAAATATATATATATATATATTTAAGTTATTATATTATTATTATTATATATACATATATATATATATATATATATATATATATATATATATATATATATATATATATATATATATATATATATATATATATATATAAAAGAAAGCGTTAAACATATATATATATATATATATATTATTAAGGCTATATTATATACATATATATATATATATATATATATAAGGTTATATATATATGTTTTAGGACCGTCAACCTTTACAGGTTATTTTTTAGGTTTACGACAACGTTGATGTATCCAGGTTAGCTCTAGGTTTACTGCTTCGTCGATCCATATAGGTTAGGTCTCATTTTAGGTTCCTGTTAGTTCAGGTTATGATAAGATTTCTTAAGTATACATAGATTTACTATGTGTATACTTAACGAAATTTATTATAACATGAACTACTAGGGTCGTATATCGAGACCTAACCTACATGGATCGTCGATGTCGTACACCTAAACCTAACCTAGATTAACCTACATTGCCGTAAACCTATACCTAATATAGATGTCCTTTTATATATATATATATATATATATATATATATATATATATATATTATTTATATATATATATATATATATATATATAAAAAAAAATCAAAAAACATTTAATTTGAATATACATATATATATATATATATATATATATATATATATATATATATTATATATATATATATATATATATATATATATATATATATATATATATATATATATATATATATATATATATATATATATATTTTTCTTTTATATTCGTACAAAGTTATTATATTATTTTTTTTAAATTTATTATATCTTACTTAAAAAGATTGGACTTTCAAAATCATTAAATTTTTTTCCTAATAATTTAAGTACATTTTGTCTATACAATCAGGAACCATTGATATCGGTCAAAAAAAATTATCGATTATCGAAAAAATATCGATATTTCGATATATTAATAATCGAAAATATGTTATCAGGAATCATCATTATATATATATATATATATATATATACATATATATATATTGTTATACAGCAGCAGTTATAAATATATATATTATGATATATATATTAAGTATATATATATACAAAGTATATATTAATATATATGAATTATATATATATATATATATATATATATATATATATATATATATATATATATATATTATATATCTAGATCTATATATAAAGTATATATAAAGAAGTGATAAAGTATATGTATATACATATATATATATATATAATATATTGTTATTGTTAAGTTACACATATATATATATATATATAATATTATATATATATATATATATATATATATATATATATATATAAATATATATATATATATATATATATATATATATATATATATATATATATATATTTATATAGTAAAAATATATTATATATATATATATATATATATATATATATATATATATATATATATATATATATATATATATATATATATATATATATATATATATATATGTTAAGAAGTTCTTTTAATCACATTTACTCTTATATAACAGACCGTACAAGTGGTCTTATTTACTAATTGTCCTTTTTTATTACTCGTCATCTACAGAAGAGTAGAGCATTTTTAGACATTTGTATTCTTGTGTTTCGTGAAGTGAAATATTATCTGTTCCTCTTTGAATGTTTTCAAGAAAATAAACTGTGTTTTTGGATATTATTTGTTTAAGAATATAAGAAAGTTTATTGAAAATCCCTTACGACAGAGTTCGTAAGTTAGCTCCAGGAAAGTCTGAGTGTCGGGTATCGTAATTATTATAAGTCTCTCTCTCTCTCCCACTCAGAGATTTAATGCGGATCATTGAAATATGTTTATGAACTTCATCGTTGTAGAAATTTAAAGAATAATAAAGTTTGAGAATCTTTGTCTAGTACTAAGAAGAAAATTTCTGTATATTAAATCTGATTTAATATTTACTATTATAGATTTAAGACATTATCTTTTCTAAATAACATTGTGGATAAGAAAACTCCATTTTGGGGATTATTTTATTGAGGAAATATTGATTATTTAATGTATGAATACAGTAAAGTATCATTTAGAAGAAATCTATCATTACTAAAGATTTGTAAATAATTAAAGATTTTATTAGATAAATAAAGTTTTAAACGGGTAAATTTTAAAGAAAAGGGAAGGGAGGGGGAGAAAGGGTGGGGGAATAAATATAAATTAGAGGGTAGGTTTTAACCTTTTATATTGTTTTATATTATATTTTAACCTTTTTTATTGTTATTGTATTGTTGTGGGTAGATTTGGTGAGCGGGGTGGTAGCCCTAGGTGTGGGGAAGCACCTAAGGTGGGGGGTCCCGTAAAGCGTACAGCCTGATTGAGTTATATATAGAATTAGGGAAAGATGGGGAGGAGAGTGGTAATTAGGATGGGGTGTATGAATGTGAGAGGGGTAAACGAGGATTTGAAGAGGGAGGAAGTGGGGTTGATGTTTGAGGAAAAAAGGTTGGATGTGTTAGGGATAACAGAAACTAAGTTGAAGGGAAAGAGGGAGTTGGATTTCGGAAAATACAAGGGTATGGTATCGGGGGTGAGCGAGAGAGTGAGGGCGAGGGAGGGGGTGGGAATAGTTATGAGGAAAGAGATGTGGGACAAGGTGAGATTGTGTAAACAGGTGAGTTCTAGGATAATGTGGGTAAAAGTGAAATTCGGGGGGGAAATGTGGGTTTTTATTTGTGCATATGCACCAGTGAATGGAGCGAGAGAGGAGGAGAGAGAAAGATTTTGGGGAGAATTGAATGAGTGTTGGGAAAGTTTTGGGGTAAATGAAAAAATCTGTCTATTGGGAGATCTGAATGCAGGAGTGGGAAGGGAGGAGGTAGGAAGAGTAATAGGACCTTTTGGGGTAGGGGAGAGGAATGATAATGGAGAAAGTCTGATAGAGTTATGTGTCGAAAGAAGAATGATAGTGGGGAATACTTGGTTCAAAAAAAATGATAATCATAAGTATACATGGAAGAGTGAGATAACGGGGGGGAAGGCGATACTAGATTATGTGTGTGTAAATGGGAAAGATAGAGGTAGATTATTAGATGTAAATGTGTTTAGAGGGGCGGGGAGGGGGATATCGGATCACTATTTGGTGATTGCCAGGATAAGGGTGGGAGGAGAGGTGACGGTGAGGGAAAGGGGAGAAAAGAGGAGAGTGGAGGTGATAAAGGTGGAAAAATTGGAGGAGACAGTGTGTAAGAGGGAGTTTAGGAGAGGTATGGAGGATAGGTGGAGAGACGTGAGAGGGACAGGAATTGGGGAGGTGGAGGGGGAGTGGAAGAGATTTAGAGAGGCAGTATGTGAAGAGGCTAGAAGGGTATGTGGAGTAAAAAGGGTGGGTGCAAGCAGAAGGAAAGGGAGTGAATGGTGGAGTGAGGAGGTGAAGGAGGTGGTGAAAAGGAAAAAGGAGGCTTATGTGAAATGGTTGGGAAGTAGGGGAGAAGATAGCTGGGAGGAATATAGAAGGGTTAGAGTGGAAGCAAAGAGGGCGGTGGAGAGGGCGAAGAGAAGAGCAAAAGAGGAATGGTGTAGAAAAGTGACGGAAAATTTTGAATCGGGGAGTAAGATGTTCTGGAAAGAGGTTAATAAAAAAAGGAAGAGGAAGGAGGGGTTGGGGGAGAGGATTAAGGGAGGAGATGGGGATTGGATAGGAGGAGAGGATAGGGTGAGGGAAGAGGGGGGAGTGTTTAGGGGGACTATTGAATGGAGGGGGGGGGGGGGGGGGAGGTAGATATGCAAGAGGTGAGGAGGGGAAACGAAGTGGGGGAGGGAGGGGGAGGATGAAATACAAATGGAGGAAATTATTAGGGCTGTGAATAAAGGAAAAAAAGGGAAGTCCGCAGGTCTGGATGGTGTGAGAATGGAAATGTTGCAGAAGGGAGGTATAGGGGTGGAGGAATGGCTGCATAGGTTATATAACATATGTTGGAGGAGTGGTGAGGTACCACAGGATTGGGAGGATGGATGTTTGGTTCCCCTGTATAAGGGGAAAGGGGATAGGATGGAATGTGGAAATTATAGAGGTATATGTCTTTTAAGTGTGGTAGGGAAAGTGTACGGAAGAATACTGATTGAGAGAGTAAGAGGTTTAACGGAGGGGAGAATAGGGGAAGAACAAGGAGGATTTAGGGAGGGAAGAGGGTGTGTGGACCAAGTGTTCACACTAAAGATGCTTGTGGAGAAAAGTATTGAGAGGAAAGGGAAAGTGTATGGATGTTTTTTAGATTTAGAGAAAGCATATGATAGAGTGAAGAGGGGTGAATTGTGGAGGGTGTTGGAGGAAAATGGAGTGGGGGGTAAATTAGGGAAAGGTATTAGGGCTTTTTATAAGAATAGTAGAATGTGTGTGAGAGTGTTAGGAGGGGAGAGTGAGATGTTTGGGACGGTGTGTGGATTGAGGCAGGGGTGTGTAATGTCGCCGTGGCTATTCAATTTGTTTATGGAGAGTGTTTGCAGAGGAATGGTGAGGGAGGGGAGGGGAGGGGGGTGGAATTGATGAATGGGAATGATAAAAGGGAAGTGAACATGATACTGTTACGATACTGCCCTAGTGGCAAAGAACGCGGAAGGGCTGAGGTATTTGGTGAGGGAGTTGAGAGAGCGTGGGACAAAAGGGGCTTAAAATAAATCCAGGTAAGAGTAAAGTGTTAGTGTTTGAGGAGGAGGAAAGAGAGGAGGGGGAGGGGTTAGAGGTTAGAGTAGGGGGTGTAGTATTGGAAGAAGTAAAGATTTTTAGATATTTAGGGATGGAGTTGGGTAAGGGGGGAGGGATGAAGGAGGAGATAGAACATAGAATAGGTGAAGGAATGAGGGCTTTGAGTGGTCTGAGAGAAATATGGAAAGGGGGGGATCTATCACAGAAAGTTAAGATAAGTATGTTTGAAAAAATCTGTGTACCAGCGGTGTTGTATGGGTGTGAAACGTGGGGGTTGAATGCTAGGTCCAGGAAGAAGTTGGAAGTATTTGAGATGAAGGGGTTGAGAGCGGTTTGTGGGGTTAGCAGAAGGGAGAGGATTAGGAATAGGGTGGTGAGGGAGAGGTGTGATTGGAGGAATGGTCTGGTGGGAAGAGCGGAGAAGGGAATGTTAAGATGGTATGGGCATTTAGTGAGAATGGAGGAGCAGAGAGTGGTTAGAAGAGTTTGGGAGGCGGAGGGGATAGGAAGGAGAGGAAGGGGGAGACCAAGAAGGAGGTGGATGGATGGAATAAAGGAGATGATGGAGGAGGGAGGGATGGGGGAGGAAGAGGGTAGGGTGTTGGCGAGAGATAGAGGGGGGTGGAGGAGGTGGGTGAGGGCGAGAGGAGGGGTGTGAATGAGGGAGGCTGTACGCACCACTCCCCGCTCAAGCGGGACAAAAGTGTATGTGCAATAATAATAATAATATATATATAGTAGTACATTTCACATTTTACAGGGTATTCCTAGACCAACACCAGCAGGAATATATAAGCATATATATATATATATTGTTAGTATATATATATATATATATATATATATATATGTATATATGTTTCCAATGTCCCTTCTCCTATTGTCAATAGATCGTCCCTAGCCACAGTAGCTACAAATGAAAAAAAAATTATGTATCTTGTCGTATTACTCGTTGAATAATTATATAAAGGTAATCCAGGAATATTTTCATTTTTTTTTATAATTTATCAGAAAATAAAGGTAATATATACAATTTAGCAGGCTGTTAAGTTGGCATGAAAATGCGTTAGAAACCAGCTGGCTGATATATTAAATTTGAGTTACTTGAATTAAATACTGTAAACATTACACTAGGAAATTTTGAATAGTTTGATAATGTTACTGATTACAAATAACACAAAAATTACAGCTCATTATCATGTTTTGTTTCGGGGGACCAGTATCATTTGAACAGATGCAATCACAGTAGTATTTCCGGTTTCAGAAATGTAAATACCAATTAAAAGCTTCATGAAAAAATTCTTATTTGGCAGCCTAGGTAAGTTGATACAGGTGTAACCTGCTGGAAGGCTACATTTCAAAGATGCTCATTATAATACAAAAACTGTATTATCTGAGGATATAAGCATTACAAAGTGCCTAAATGTCGAGTTCCAAATATTTGCCTCCAACATTGTTGGTGTTAGTAAAACTTTTTGTAAGTATGATATAAAATTTACTACAATAAATAAAAAATATATATATAGTAGCATATTATTAAGTTTATCCTTTATAAAAACACATAGGTAAAATATATTTCAATTTAAGGAAAATCTCAGACCACGACTAAAGCACGTTTTTCCCTAAAACAAATGTGGGATTAATATATATGAAATATTTAAAATCTACATAAAATCAGATTTTATTATTATATACCACAATGTCCTTATCATTAATATATATAAATATAAGTATATATATATATATATATATATATATATATATATATATATAGTTACATATATATATGTTATATATATTTTTTAATATTTAGTGTTTTTTATAAATTATTCCTTTTATTATTTAAAACATTTTCAAATTTTGTAAAAATATTCAATAATTTTTTTAAAGAAAAATTTTGTGAGATTTTTATTTCTTTGTACATATTTTTTTTTTTCCTCCATAAACTAATGAATATATATATATATATATATATATATATTATTATATAATATATATATATATATATATATATATATATATATATATATATATATATATATATATATATATATATATATATATATATATATATTATGTATTTATTGTAAATAAATTATTTTATATCATACATTAGAAAAAGTTTTACTATTAATACCAACAATGTAGGAAATTTAATATATTGTTTAGATTTCATTTAGCTCAATAAACATTTAAACACTTGTAATAATTTCGTTATATCCACCGATAATACAATTTTTGTATTAGAATGAGCTTTTGCAACTTTGAAAATGTAAGTATTGTTTTGATAGACCTTAAGGTTACTTTTTCCTCTTTAAAACACTAGTACAGCTTATACCTAAGATAAATTATACTAACCATATAAATTTTTTTTCCTACACTTAAAGAAGCTTTTGGTGAATATTTTATTCCACAAACCAGAGTACTATTATATATTGGTTGCATCTGCTCAAGATGATACTTTAGTCCCCGAACAGAACACATGACAATTGAGCTTGATGAAACAGAATTTTACTGTTGACCATAGTCAGTTGTATTATCAATCTGTTCAGAATTTTCTAGTTTATATTTACGAATATTTAATTCAAATGCTTCAAAATTTGAAATACTATCGAAACTGTTCAACAGTTTTCTAACATTTTCCAAATTAATCTCATAATATTAATAATAAATATAAATTTGAATACATTACCTTT
>JABUQX010080923.1:20000-25000 GCA_015478945.1 Trachelipus rathkii
AAACGTCTTAGGATTCATTTCTGAAATATGCACCTTTTTTCGATCGAGTCCGAAGCGCACAAAACTTCTGTAAGATAAAATAAAAGTTTTCTAGTAACCAAAATAACAAGAGGATCAAAGAGATGTGCGAGACCAGATGGTGTGAACGGCATGAAGTGGTTTTCCTTTTTAAAGAGACTCTTGAGCCAATACTTGCGTCATTGGAAGAAATAAAAGAATGGCCTGGTGAATTATCACAGAAAGCTACTTTGTTGTTAAATTCAATCAGTAATTTGAATTTTATAATAACATTATACGTTTTAAGTAAATTTCTTGGAATAACCTACACCTTGTCAAAACAGTTACAGAGTGTCCATTTGGACATTGTCAGTGCAATAAACTTAGTGAAAGACATTATTCAACTTCTCGAAAAAGATAGACAAAATGCAGACACAGAGTTTAAAACCATATTCACACAAGCTAAAAATGTATGCGACAGCTTAGGTATTGAAATAACAATTCCAAGAACTACGAAGTTTCAGAAACATCGTTGTAATGTGCCTACATCAGATCCCAAATCATATTACCGCATCTCAGTTTTTATTCCGTTTATTGATGATCTGATTTCTTCGTTGACTGATCAATTTCTCTCGCATGAAACCACTATCATTTCACTTCAGTATATTTTACCAGTCAGTGCAATGTACCCATGGCATAAAAAGATTATTATTTGCCGGGCTAGTTCACAAAATGGACATACCGGATTTTCAGCCGATTTTGACTATATAAACACCAAACTGTAGCTTTTTTTTTTGCCCTCTAAATCGTTGTTTTCCGGTGTTTTTTTGTGTCCATAGTCATTCTTAAAGAATTTTCCATTTTTCAAAACCAATGTTTTTGACATTCTTCGTTCGCCAGGTTTTCGAAATGATAAATCTCAGCGTATAATAGGTCTTTTATTGGCTTCAATCGTTGAGAAGATTCGATTTTGAGCTTTGTGTCAGCGTTGTCCACCCAAACACTTTTGATTTTGAAATGAAAAACTGCGATAATTTTTTTTACTTATCCGATCAACATCAAATTTTCAGGGCTTGTATTGTCATCATTTTTTTACTTAGATAATTTTTTTTGTATACTCAAAAGAAAATTTTTAAAAAATTAATAAAAAAAATTTTTTTGGGAAAGTTTGTTCCAAGAACAAATCCAAACCTAATGCATATACAAAGAAATTATCTAAGTAAAAAATGTGCATCTCCCCCGACTACATATGCCCTGAAAGTTTCATCCACTTTGCCCAAACAGAAAAAACATTATCCATTTTTCATTTCAAAATCTAAAAATCTGGAAATTGGACAATGCTGAGCACAAAACTCAAAAAATCGAAAATGTACTTCTCAACGATTATAGGTAATGGACCTATCTATGCATATTTCAGGTTTGAAGTCATTTCGAAAAAAATTCTGGTAGTTGATAAGAAGAATGTCAAAAACATGGGTTTTGAAAAATTGAAAATTCTGAAAGAATGACTATAGACAGAGAAAAATACCAGAAAACAACGTTTTAGAGTGCAAAAAAGCTACAGTTTGGTGTTTATATAGTCAAAATCGGCTGAAAATTCCGAATTTTATGTCCATTTTTAGGGGGGAGGGAAATTTGGGCTCAGCCCGAGCAAAATATTGGATCACACCCTTATAAGCATATTGAAAAAAGCATCCTCTTTTATAAAGACGACCTTCCAGACCCTCACGTGGATACACTAAAAGGAGAGTGGTGTCTCTGGCAGCGTAAATGGCTGCTAGAAAATGAAAAACCAAAAACTGCGATCGGTGCTTTGGCTAAGTGTGACAAGAGGAGGTTTCCTAACATTGCTACTCTCCTGAATATCTTAGCAGTATTGCCTGTATCCACCGCAACAGTAGAAAGAACCTTTTAGACATTAAGGCGTCTGAAAACGTATTTACGGAATAGTGTTGGAAAGGATCACATTACAGGTCTTGCTTTACTGTCAATTCATCGAGATCTCAGCACAGAAGTCAGCAATGAAAATATTTTGAATCACCTCAGTCAAAAAGCAAGGAAACTGAAATTGACCTTATAAAACGATGGTAAGTTCTTATGAGAATTATATATATATATATATATATATATATATATATATATATATATATATGAAAAGTAAGTTTTTATATATATATATATATATATATATATATATATATATATATATATATATATATATATATATATATAATTTAACTTCATTTGAAATGTAACCACTTGCGAAAGTCGCAGCCCCCCCCGAAAAAAATTCCTGGCTACGGGCCTGATATATATATATAGCAGTATATATATATATATATATATATATATATATATATATATATATATATATATATATATATATATATATATATATATATATATATATATATATATATATATATATATATATATTTAATAAATTTAATGTAGTTTCGCCTAATCTTATACATAAAGAGAATGTAACTAAGAAATGCCAAAGGCAACAATATAAACAATTTTATACTCTTAAATTCACACACACACACACACACACACACACACACACACACACACACACACACTTCTGCTATTCCATTCGAGCACGAAGAGTCACCTTTTTTAATTAATTGAAAATATACACTTTTTGTTTCAATTTTACATAATCTTATATTTATTATGTAATATTTTCATTCATCAGATACATTTTCGCACAAAAAAATAAGAGAATTTTATCGCAACATTATGAAATTTGTTAAAGATCGATCAATTATAATACACTCGTGCTAAGCTCAGTGCGTCCGCTCTCGACCGCAGTCGGCTCATATATATATATATTCGTATATATATATATATATATATATAATATATATATATATATATTATATATATATTGTTTATATATATAAAGATATATAAATTTATTAAGTTATATATATATATAAATATATATATATATATATATTATATATATATATGTATATATACATATATATATTATATTATATATATATATATATATATATATTATGTTGTTATATATATATATATACATATATATATGCTGTTAGTTATGTTGCTATATATATAAATATATATATATATATATATATGGCAAGAGAGATATAGCAATAAAAATATATATATATATATATATATATATATATATATATATATATATATATATATATATATATATTTCTTTTTTTAAAGTAAACACTAATCATGACCCTAAATTAGCAGTGGAGGTGGTTTTACAGAGGGAATAAAGCTTCGAGTAAAGTAGAAAATCTTCGCATATAAACTTAAACATTTCTAATTTCAGATTAAATTAAAATTAATTAAAGATTTAACCTTAACATCAAAACTAGTATTGTCCTGTATACTTTCATTACTTTTTATAAATATCTAATTTGAAAAGTAAAATACGCAATAGGTATATTTTATGAAGATTGTTCTTCCGCTATAGGCCTTTACTTATTCTTCTCTTGTATGATCATCTGACCTCCTTCCCTCCTCCTCCAGAGTCAGACAAATGTCCCCATCATCCAAATGCGAATGAAAAATACACACATTTTGCTTAAATGTTATTTTATGAAAAAGAAAACTGCTCAAAATTTCTAGACGTAAAAAAAAATATATCGTTGTTTCGATACTGAAAATAAAATATCGATATATCGATATATCGGCTGAAAAAATATCATCGATATTTTTTCGATACTATCGAAAAAAATATCAATATCGATATATATCGGTCCTCTTGCGGCATCCCTACTCTGTACCATTAATTAGTAAAAACTCGACGCAGTCAGAAAATCCACCCTAGAGCTTCACGGGACCGCGACGGATCCTTACTATGGTAAATCGTCAAGTGTAGGGTTCATCCCCTGGCCCAGGTGGGCCACAAACATACCCCCTCACAAAACCCCGCCATTCTCTCTTATCCTGCACCTTTCTTCTCGCCTCTGCCAAACTCACATTTCTCTCCTGTAGACATTTCTTTACTGACTCGATCCACTTTTTCTTCGGTCTCCCAGCCGGTCGGTTCCCAACACACTCACCACTATACATCCGCTTAACCAACCGACTATCATTCATCCTTTCCACATGACCAAACCATCTCAACATACTTTCATTTATTCTCCTCGTTTAACCCTCTTTCTTCACACCCACACAATCTCCCTCTAATGCGTCTATTCCTCATTTTATCAATTTTCTCACACCTAACACGCACTCCCCATAAGATTGTCCATCTGAACACATTGAACTTTAGATCTATACTTCTTATTCCAGACAATAGTCTCACTACTATACAATAACACAGGTAACAACACACCCTCATGCAAGACCCTAGCGCACTCCAGACTTAGTCCCTTTACATTCACAAACGATTTAATTGCACCAGCCACCTTCCTACCATTCACAACTTTCCTACTACACTCTGCATCATCCGTTCCCTTCTCATCCAACATATACCCTAAATATTTAAACTCAGACACTTGTTCCAGCTGCTCACCATCTAACATAACTTCACACTGAGGACTGTCCTCACTCACAACCATAACCTTACTCTTATCTACGTTTACTTTCAAACCCCTCCTTTTACACACCCTGCCAACTCTCTACCAAATCTCTCTACCAATCTTTTCAGATTCGCCACAAAGAACCAAATCAACTGCATATAATAGGTAGGGCAACCACCCATCTCCATTCTCCATCATTCTAACACCATTTCCCTGCCATCCCCACCTCTAATTCTTTCATAACCCCATCCATATACAAATTGAATATCCAAGGAGACATAACACAACATTGTCTCACTCCGCTATTAATACTAAACCATTTATTCTTACACACACCTCACTATCCTCATACATACTTTTGATTCCATTCAGAAGCCTACCACCAACACCATATATCATTAACACCTTCCATAAAGCTTCCCTATTAACCCCATCATACGCCTGTTGCAAATCCATAAAACCTAAATACAATTTATTCTT
>JABUQX010080923.1:30000-31114 GCA_015478945.1 Trachelipus rathkii
ATATATATATATATCTCTCTATATATATATATATATATATATATATATATATATATATAAAAGTAGTAATTATGGGTTTTGGTCGGGGACCGCTTTTTTTCGATGAAGGAGTTGAGGTATCGTTATGAATCTTGGTTTATATTCTATTGGCGTGTTAAACTGATTACCGTCGAGTTTTCAAGTCGCTAGGTTGATTCTAAGGGGTAGCTGCCCCCGAGAGCGAAGGTGAAATATGAGGGTTACGTTCTTTTCCAGCTTCCATGCGACTGAAGATTAGGCCTAACGTTGAAGTGATTATTATTATTATTATTATTATTATTATTATTATTATTATTATTATTATTATTATTATTATTATTATTATTATTATTATTATTATTATTATTATTATTATTATTATTATTATTATTATTATTATTATTATTATTATTACTTCGAAAAAATCGAAATCCCCGTAAGGGGTTCGAATTTGAGTCGAAAACGATTCCTGTAAGGAATCGTTTTTTACACGCTCCGAGGTTGACTCAGCCCCCAACTTCGACTCCGGTTCTGACTCTGGCTCCTGCTCCTGCTGCGATTCCGACTCCTGCAGCTATTCCGACTCCGACATCGGCTCCGATTCCGACTCCGAGGTCACCTCCGACTCCAGCACCTTTTAAAAGTGTTTTTTTCTTCTTCTTCTTCTTCTTCTTCTTCTTCTTCTTCTTCTTCTTCTTCTTCTTCTTCTTCTTCTTCTTCTTCTTCTTCTTCTTCTTCTTATGATTATTATTATTATTATTATTATTATTATTATTATTATTATTATTATTATTATTATTATTATTATTATTATTATTATTATTATTATTATTATTATTATTATTATTATTATTATTATTATTATTATTATTATTATTATTATTATTATTATTTTTATTATTATTATTATTATTATTATTATTATTATTATTATTATTATTATTATTATTATTATTATTATTATTATTATTATTATTATTATTATTAGTATTATTATTATTATCGAGAAGGATGAAGGGCGCACGAAAAGGAAAGCGTTTCCACGATAAATGCGAAAACGGTTAAACACCCAAACTGAATTGAACGAAGTACACCG
>JABUQX010080924.1:0-7500 GCA_015478945.1 Trachelipus rathkii
CCGCGTGTGGGAGAAGATATGTCTACATGATGGTATTATCGGAATGGAGGTTTAAATCGTTCTTATGTTGATATAACGAGTCTTTAAATTTTCATGTGTGTTAAATGACGTATACTTAGGGGTCTTAGGAGATTAAGTTAGTAGTGAGACTGCTTTATTTTTGTTCTGGTAATAGGTGTGTAGTAGGTATACTAGATCCTAAAGCACAATGGTTGTTCAGATTGGCCGAGCAATCTTAGGGGCGTTATTAGGTGTGAGAGAAGGCCGAAGTTTAGATTTGATAAACGATGAGGAACGCTAGGTACGATGATTGGTAGAGGGGAGTTGGGTATGCGGGTGTGAACGAAAGGGGTTAAGAGAGAATAGAATGACAGACTCTCGAGATGGTTGTCATGTGGAAAGAATGAGTTGGTTAAGCGGACTCATATTGTTGTAGAATGTGGTCGGGTATGAGAATTATCGGATGAAACTGGCCTAACTGCGGGGAGACTGAAGACAAAACAAGGTGCGTATTGAGTCAGTAAAGGTAATGCCTGAAGGAGGGGAATGTGAGTTGAGTTAGAAACCGCTACAAAGCGAGGAAGAAAGGGCATAATTGGAGTGAATGGGAGGGCTGTCATTAATGTAAGGGATCAGATCTGGAACCGCACTCATGACCAAGGATGAACCGCCAGCACTGACAAGATGGTCCACGAAAGTGAGGAGGTCGCTCTGGAGTGCGGGGGATACCAGAAGCTGCTAGGGGTGGAGGGTCATCATCACTGCCTCGCTTAACGGACGGTTTTTCCTCCGGGCTGCATGACTGCGGGCGTCTGTGGAGTGTAGATGGCTACCAACCGGTGGGCGGTGCGGCCTGCTAACAGGCGCTCGAGCAATTTCACGTTTGTTATGAGATTTTCGTGGGGTGAGTGGTCTCTATAGGGACCACTAACCATCTTTCTCTGTTATGTCCGCATGCATCGGTAACCGCATTCTTACTGCCGATGGTAAAAGTAGTAGGTGTTTGTGTGTCGTGTGTTATACGAACTTTAGCCCGCCAGTCTCTGGGAAAAACAAATTCATTGAGGCGTAGGCATGGTAGTATAATGATGATCGATTTAGATGATGGATTGTAAGGGGTGGGAACAAATTAGATATATATAATATATAAGTATATACTACACCTTAGTCTAATATGACACCGGTTATAATTATTACTGATTAACATATAATTTTCTACTGTGATATTTCGGAGGGACTAAAGTATGAAACTACCTATCTAAATTATCACCTTAGGTAGAATAGGATCCTAAACTACCTTAGACAAGGTGCGCCCCTCAGCTAGGGTATCTGCAATTATAATTACGTTAATACTGAATATATATACTGAACGAGTTGAGATCACCAAGAGAACTATGAGTTAGTCAATTTAAGTTGGTGTAAAGGCAGTTGATCGTTATTATGACTAGATATTCGATATCATAAAGTGGTGAAGAAATCTGAGGTACAAAGTCGAAGTTCGTTACCTTAATATATTACCGATATAAAATATTATTAGAATATAGTGAGCTAGGGAAGTTAAGTAATCGAGGAAGAAGCAGAAGAAAAGTGATGTAACAAACTTTTCTGAAAGATACACAGAGAGGGAATAGACAAGGAGGAAAAAAAAAATGCTGAGTACTGTTTAAAAATTTCACAGTATGAAAGAAGGACTATATAAACATAGGGAATACCAAAGTTTAACATTGGTAGAAAAATAAAAGAAACTTAATGTTGAGTAATTTTACATATTTCCATTTGTGGCAACATTTGAGAAGAGAAAGTAAGTATAGTGAGATAGAGTGAACAATTTATTTACTATAGGATGGAATTCAGAACGCGAATTGCACTATTATCCAGTAAATACATATCTCGTGCGTAATCTCATTTCTATCTAATCATTTCCTCATTTTCTATCCAATCATGTTCCTCATAATTTCTATCCAATCGATTTCTCTCACTTTCCTTCCAACATTTCGAATATGGTTCGGTAATGGTGTAAGAAGCTTGAATTTTACCACTAGTTCATCTTGACATAAAACAATTGAGTTATTCTGGATAGCGTTTTTTATAAAAAACTTTTTTAGCTGGATTGTGTTCTTAAGGACTGTATGATTTTCTTTATGACCTTCAAAAGTCGGTAGATTTATTTAGTACTACTCTCTCTTTTAGGGATTAGTCACACTTTTTGAGGGTGCTTTTTCTAATAATTTTTTGTGGTTTTGACGAAGTGCACTGGTGTTTTGCGATATTTGTATGACAGACTTGTAGAGGCGTAATAACAATTGTATTATTTATTTATATAATTGATCGAGTGTAGGACAGCAAACAAAACAGCTGTACACATATTAAAAATGAACAGGCATGGGAATTTTGTCAAACTAAAGACACCATCTGTGGTCGGAAAACATTTCTGCTACGAGATTTACTAGAGTGTCTTTAATACGTTTTCTCGAAACCTTATAATATATGGAAAGATTTCATTAGGTATCAGTTTCAAAAAAATGCTTAGCTATCAAGACCAACCAATAACTACAGAACTATTATTGACATATTATTAGAAATAATGGACACAATCGAAAAAATTTATACTTTGTAATGCCAAAGAACTGATGAAAAGGAAGAAAGTGCAGATGAAAAAGAATAATTAGAAAGAAATGTCCACTCCCTGTTAAGTACAAAGCTGCTAACATAATGGCGTCTCATCATTGGAACGCTAAGCAGGTTATTTTCTTCATTCTTACACAGCCAGGGACAACGATGAGATAACTAATAAAATTTGATTTTATTGCTATGAGAAGCGTTAGAAGAAGAATAATCCACTAAATATAAGCCGATATCATCACAGATTCTGTTGCTTATGTAGAAAAGAATAAAAGCATACTATAATCACTTCTACTTTGCATAATTTCGTGAAGCTCTAATTCACACATATAGACCTCCTTTTCGAACTTAAAAAATCAATAATAAAATTTTAATTTGGATATGTGACTTCTGATCCTTTAATCTCATAAGCAGACTTGATGAGTATTTTTTTTCTTTCTACTTGATTTATTCAGTGGGGATGAAGTGGCAGCACCCTAGTAGATATATAACAAGTGTTACATAGCCGATATTGAGAAATGGCAAAATTATTAAATTAGGAAACATGAGTATTTCTACGCATGGAAAACCTGGCCGAACCTTCTCAAATGGAGGCAGACATAATCAGGTCTACCTATAAATAAATTAAAAGCATATTTATTATATGTTGAGAAATACCTGAAGAACATCACAGTCTGATTCTACAAGAACGCAGGTGCAAACTATCTTGCGTAGATATTGAGGATTACATAAATACATGAAAGTATTATACATAAGAAGAGTTCCTGTAATATACAAGGTCTGGTAACTATAGTAACCAGGCATATAATATCTGTAACCCAATAGGAAGATATTACTAATAGAACATGTATCAAAGAGTATCAAGAGAGCAGAAAGAAAATAGAAGATAATAAAATAAGGTTGAAAAAGAATATTATCCATACAGATCAATAAACTTGAGGAGCAAGAAGAAGATGCTTTAAAGACACTGAAGGCTTTAACATGAAGAAGACGCTTATGAAGATTAAAAATTAATGCTTGAGAAGAAAAAGTTAATTCTACATCTCCGCCATTTGACCGCTTTTTGATGGATTACAGTTTTAGCGCTTTATTTACAACCTATGGCTTAATACTTATAATTCGTTAGCTCTTTTTTAATTAATTACGTTAATTTCCACTTTAATTTTGTATATATAATATCTAAAACTGTTTTCTAAATCTTTTGAAAAAAATTTAAAAAAAGTAGTGCTTTTACGGATAGACGGTTATAATTGGTAAGGTAATTTATTAATAAGCTGATTACTAAAAAAAATAGTATTTTTTTAAAATTCATCCAAATAATGATGAATCATTCTCCACATAGCTCAAAGCCCTTCAATAATTATAACATGTATGAACTGAGTAAATAGGTATAATAGCTGCAATAATAATTATATATTAATACTATTTATATACACCAAAAAATAACGCAACTTAGCTCGCAGTTCTCACACTAGCCACCTCGGTCACTTTATGACTTCCTTCTTCGGCACCTCGAGCTCCTTGGGCAGGCATGCTAGTTGATATTAAATTAGGCCTAGATTAGGTGCACAAGTGGAACAGTCAGAAGAATATGTAGAGAGGAAATTCAATTACACAAACAAACCCTGTTTAATAAATTTTGTAGAATTTTAAAAACTAAAGTATAATTAAAATCAAACAATTAGAAGGTTTAAATAGTGATTAAAAATTATTCTAATAATAATTAAAATAATTAAATTATAATTTAAATTGAAAGTAACCAAAAATCCCTGTACTTTTGAGGGAATGATATATCTATCCGGCCATATAAATATAAGAGGCGATTATATCATACTGGACGTAGTAGGAGCATTTATATATTCTACAACATTTACAAATTCAATTATGATTCCCATATATGATTATATATATTATATAGTTCACTTATAACTTACTTTGAAGTTTTTCTTTTTTAATGAACAACCATAAAATATACATATTAACCATAAATATAATATAGTGAAATGGTCCTTATATTACATTAGCCTACAGCTAAATATATATACTCAAAACATTAATATGACTATTTTATATTTGAATAGGAGCTATCCTGAGACAGTTCAAGAAATAATAAGGAATAAGATGGATAACTGGATATAGAATTAAAGGTTATAATATATTGATGTTATTATTATAACATATAACTAATAAGTGAAGATTTTCAGTATTAATAGTGACTACTATAGTGGAGATTGTGAAGAATGAAGGATTTGAATCAATTAAATTCAGTAATCAAATCTATTTAGACTAGTTGCAAAATAATTATAATACAAGTTAATATTTGTCGATTTTGTTGCAACATTCTTTATAACTAAAACTAAGCAAATAGCTAGTAGGATTAAATTATAATTAACTTCTTAATAATTAGATCAAATACAAGAATTATTCTTATCTCAAACGAGATAACATATTATGACGATGTCATTGTCATTGTAATAGATAATAGAAAATGAATACATCAAAATTAACAATATCACTTATATAAGACTACTGATTAGAACTAGGTAAAATTACTCAATTTATTTATAGGAGATTACAACATATATATAAATATTACATATACAGTTTAACATATATATGTATATTAACTTTATTGCTAAAAAAGATAAATCCTAATATTTAAATCCTATATAGTCTATATTAACTATGTAAATAAACTAATACTAGTAACGACTAATACTATACTTAACTAACCTATATTTAATCATTACTACTACTAAACTAATTATAATTAAATTAATTATTATAAAATACAATAATAATAAAAATAATATAAAATATATAAAATATTTACTATATTTAACACATAATTATATTATATATATATATAAAAATATAACATATTATCATAAGTTTGACATTGACTGATCTCTATAAAATAATTACGAGAGTTCTAATTATTTATATCATATATTAATATAAAATTTTAGATAAGCATATGATAGAACTATACATTGGCTTATAGTGAGACTGTCCCAGCATAGACTAATATGAGTACCATACAATAATCTTAGAAATCTGTAATAACATATTATCACTGAAGACTCAGATGAATGAGCAGTGAGTGATTTACGTGACTTAGTATTAATTTAGGCGCTATATATAGTACCATGAGGTGATGGTACGGGTTGATATTAATAATATAATATATAATATATTATATAATATAAATAATTGAAATATTTAATCTAGAAATATTATATATATATAGAAAGGAAGTCATAGAGAGTGATATTTACCAAAAGAGGAAAAGATTAGAAATTTAAAATAACGAATAATATTCTAATATGAATAATTATAGATAGATTAAGATAGATTTTATTGAATTCTCAGGAAGTGGTAACTGGAACATTTAGTTATTCCACGTCTCACTTTTATTCCGTATAATACCTAAAGGTCTATTAGCAAATGAAGCGTAAGTAAAATAAATACATGTTTATTATTCATATATTTACTTATTATTACATATATATTATTATAAAATTCATTAATTAATTATATTATTATTATTATTATAATTATTAAATTATTAATTTTACTATTTAATATTTTTATTATTATTTATAAATATTATAATATTCAGTTATTATTATTATAATATTTATATATATATATATTATTATATATTCATATATTATGTATATGATTATATTTATTATTATATAACTATTATATTATTATTTATATAAATGGAATTTTTGACTTCGAAGAATTTTTTAATCATCCTTTTAACCTTCTTATAGAGTATTATTATATTAATCTATATATAATAATTAACTCTATATATATTTTAATGTAAAATCCCAGTATTTCCGCTTAATTTCGAAAATTGGGTTAATCCAATATTACAAGATGAAACAAACATAGTTCGAAAAAATTGGACGTGACAAGGCATGACGAATATAATTGCATTATTTAGGTAACAAATGGATATTATGCGATATTTTGGATGGTGTCTTTTGACAACGCATAGATAATAATCCCAAATAATTTTACCAACACCCACATTGCAATATAAGATAATATTTAAACACCAACAAAATTTAAAAAGAGAGGCATAACATAATAAATAAATTCATTGCAAAAACTTTAATATAGATTAAATTGGAATTAATAATTAATTATAATTAATAATTAAAATAATAATATAAAATAAGTATGATTTCCATTCTTTAAAACAATTAATTATTTTTTACATATCACTAAATTGCACTGTATATAGCATTATGTATAATTAGAAGTAAAACATCTGATCCAAAATTTAGCTGATAATGGATATGTGTTTTCAATTATTATTGATTCAATAATATTATGCTTCACGCATTTCTTAACATTTTGAAATGTATTATGCATATTCTAGAAATCGATTACCTAAATCAATAATAATAATGTGCATTTTTGATTTAAAAATAATAATATATATAATATATTTATTATTTAATGACAATCTATCCCAGAGTTAGAAGATCGTAATTATCCAATAATATAATAGTTATTTTTAGATTGGCGGAATAGTTTTTTTGTTGGTTTTGTTTTCTTTGTATTTAGGAGTGTTTATAGTACAAATGTATATCAAGCAAATGTAAATATTATTGTAAATGTAAACAAACGATACTATATCATATAGTACCTAGACATAGGAATTATGAAAGATACTTGGTCAATTTATGTTAATGAAGAAACGTATATATGTAATTTATTAGGAATAGCTATGCGTAGTAGATTATGGATATAGAAATATATATTGGTATAGTAAAAGCATCTGTTGATAGTGCCTTGAGTGAATCTGAATTAATATCACAAAAGTATTGGTCCCGAGCATGGTTTTAGATAGTAATA
>JABUQX010080924.1:12500-30290 GCA_015478945.1 Trachelipus rathkii
GTACATTGATACCTTTGCTACTGTTACATGTTGTACAAAATAAAACAATGCTAAAAAAACCTAGCAAACTGCAATCGTTTTGGCATATATCAAACAAATCACTTACATTTATTTCTAAACTTACGCTGACAACTCCACTTAACATAACCGACGAATACAAAGTTTGCAAAATGCACCAAATTGGCAACACTGAGTCCATATCTTTTACAAATAATCGATTTACAACTAATCGATTTAATATTACAATATCAATGTATCGTTAATTCCCATAAAATATCGACTGGACTTAGTTTTTATTTTTGTGCTGCCGAAATGTAAAATTAAGCCTATATATATATATATATATATATATATATATATATATATATAGATATATGTTTGTTCTATATATATATATATATATATATATATATATATATATATATATATATATATATATCTACTACATATATAACCTATTGTCAACTTCCGGTATGTGAGCTAATATCGAGTTCAGAAGTATAAGTGGTTGAGTAACTATATAATATCTTAATAATATATATATATATATATATATATATATATATATATATATATATATATATATATATATATATATATATATATATATATATATATATATATATATATATATATATATATATATATATTTAATCTTTATATATAGGAAGTGATTCAAAATTATGGTAAAAAATTTTGGTAACTGATAAGAAATGCAAAAATAAAGGTAAAAGTTCCTATAAAGGTATGACGTAATGTGCTTAGTTTTCCGTCTGGCTGTCTGTATGTGTTTTTACTAAATATCTTGTATCTACGAAACCAAGTAAGTTACAAACTCTAAATTTAAAAATGGCGGACGTTAAAAGTATTTGAGGAACGAATAACTCATTCGGAATAGGAGGTGTAAATAAACAATTATTATTGTATGATAGGTTTAATTTTGTATAACATAAACATACTGTTTCTAAAGCACCTACAAATGATATCAAAAGACTAAAGATGATGTTGAAAATGATCTCCGTTGTTCCCAATGCACGCGTCCAGGCGTCTTCTCATCGATTGTCGGACCCGTTCAAATATTTCAGGAGTCTGTTTGATCGTTTCAATTCCGTTCATAATCCTTAATCGTAGGTCTTCAACAGTGTCGATTGGAGAAGAGTATACTAAGGTCTTTAAATGTTCCCAAAGGTAATAATCCAAAGGATTTAGGTCTGGTGACCTTGCTGGCCACGGAACTGGGCCACCTCGACCTATCCATTGATTGGGAAAGGTCTCATTCAGGTGTTCACGAACTGCAGCACTAAAGTGTGCAGGAGCCCCATCATGCATAAACCACATGTTTTGGCGCAACTGAAGAGGTACATAAGGTACGGAGCTCATGTTTCAAAAAGTTTAAGTAGATTATGCCATTAAGCCTGGGAGAAAGCTCGAACATAAGTACATGATCATGTAAAATTCCTGCCCAAATGTTTACTGAAAACTGATGTTGTGAACGATTCTGTTTAATGGCATGAGGATTCTCGTCTGCCCAAATGTGTTCGTTATGAACGTTAACGATAGCTGTTCTTGTAAAGTGAGCCTCGTCGGTAAATAAAACCTTCGTTAAAAAGTTTGGGTCAATCATTTGTTCAAAAACCATTGACAAATAACACGAGGAGCATAGTCACGTGGCAATAGAGTATGCACCTGATGGACGTGGTACGGGTGTAACTGTTGCTCGTGTAGTAACCTCCAAATACTAGATTGGTTCGAATTAAACTGTAGTGACAATTCTCGCGTGCTCTTTTCAGGATGCTCAGAAATTTCATTAAGAACTAATTCTTCTAAATCAACAGTCCTAGTAGATCGGGGTCTGCCTGCATTAGTGTGCTCTTTGAACTGCAAATACCCTGTTTCAGACAGGCGTTGATGAATAGTGGCAAAAAAACCTTGCGCTTGGACAAATTCGGTTGGGATATTTCTCTTGGTACAAACGTCTTGCTGCAGAACTATTGCAGCGTGCCATCCCATACATTAGATGCATGTCAGCTAGTTCAGAGTATGAATACACGTGGTAATTACGATCCATATTCAATAACGAAAGAAACACGTAAGAGACACACACAGTCAATGAGTTACATTGTAATGTGTAACACAAACAGACAATGCATTTATTGTATACAGTAGTTGGTTGTTTTGGTCAACAATGTGCTGAAATGTTTAATGGAAGGAGTAGCTGTTTGTGGAAGAGTTGTTATTATTTAAATGAGATGTTTCCAATTACTAAAATTTACATTCTCCCTTATTAATAGTCATAATTTATTAAATGTTATACCATTTGATTCTGCGTACAACAATAGGTGTTTTTTTGGTTCCTTAACATTTTAACCTAAGTCATCCACTTTCATGGAATGTCGCCTCAAATACTTTTAACGGCCACCATTTTTAAATTTATAGTAAATTTGATACTTCTTTTTGTCGTCATTAGCACTACACACAACAGTACTCATCCCAAATATAGGGTTTGTAACCTACTTGGTTTCGTAGATACAAAATATTTAGTAAAAAACACATACAGACAGCCAGACGGAAAACTAAGCACATTACGTCATACCTTTATAGGAACTTTTACCTTTATTTTTGCATTTCTTATCAGTTACCAAAAATTTTTACCATAATTTTGAATCGGTTATATTTAATTATAATATATTTATAATATATATATATATATATATATATATATATATATATATATATATATATATATATATATATATATATATATATATATATATATATATATATATATATATATATATATATATATATATATATATATATATATATATAAATAAATAAAATTATCTGAATGAAAAATGTGTAACTCGGCAAATCTCGTCCATATGGTCTGAAAGTCTCATATAGTTCTGATGAACAGAAAACAAATTATCGTAATTTTCATTCATGACAAAAAATAAAATAATAAATAAAAAAATAAATAAACTAATAATAAATAAATTGCGTCCTTCGTTTGGGGTAGTTTATTACTTTCAGCCATATTTGTAGATTTTTATTCCAAAATGTTCATCCCTTTTCTTTGAAATACCAATCCAAAAAAATGGGTAGAACATACAGATAAACTCTTAGAACTATGTTTTTATCGATACCCTGCTGCCCTTTTGCCTTTTGTTTGAAACATATCGGATGAAATTAAGAAAATTACTCCAAAATTTCATATTTTTGTATTCTGTCACAATTCCCACAAACAATATTGACTCTTTCCTTCAAGTTTCTTGTTTGCTGTACTTTACATATTTCTTTTAGTTATTAATGGAGGGTGTAGGCAATATGTTCATCATATATTTTCTAGAATTTTAGGAGAGTAGTATGATTATTGAAGAACTTGAAATGTATTATAGACGACTGTCAATGTATGTATATTTTGTACTATAAGTTAGATGAAGATTTTACTTGCGGGGAATTCATTCTGTTAATGAATGTAGTCTATATTAGTGTAGTTTCTCAGAAAGGATTTTATGTTGTCTGCATGTAATTAATTTTATGGAAATTGAAGAAGATGTGGCTGGTTCGGTTGGGAAAAACTTTGAAAGGAGGAGAACAAGGACCACATTTTAAGTGTTTTGATTATAAGTTAACTTAGTGAAGTGGTTTCTACTGAATGCCTCAATAAGATAGATTGAAGTCAGAGATTGACTTTTTGGCATTCGATTATGTTGATTTGAAAGTCTGGAAATAGAGATATTTCTGCAGACTGTTAACTGCTTTTTTATATGTGTATATAATAGCAGAGTTTCTTTTTTTTTTTTTTGTAGTGGGGATTCTTTTAAGACCATTTATTATGATTCGTGATATGGCGTTTACTGTAATTGTTAATGAGCAAGATTTTTTGCTGTATTTTTTTGTATTGTATGCATTATTTTTTTTTACAGTATATCCTGTGATTTTTATAAAAATCGGGGGTGACACCCCTCTGCACTACTATTACCATATATATATATATATATATATATATATATATATATATATATATATATATATATATATATATATATATATATATATATATATATATATATATATATATAATATATATATATATATATATATATATATATATATATATATATATATATATATATATATATATAGTAGTTTACAAAAAAAAAAAGAAAAAAATATATACTTTAGAGAAAAGTTTATTTAGAAGAAAAGTTTACTATATATATGTAGAACATGAAAAGCAATGTATTTTAATTTTTTTTTTTTTTTTAATATAATTACTTCCAGAGACGCATGCTTTGCCGTGGTACTTTTTAGATCGTGCAACATTTTTTAATGGTTTGCGAGTTTATATATTTATTTTTTTTTAAACTAATGGGAACCCCAAGGGTATACCGCACCGATGACAGGAGTCGGGGTCTCTCGGCCTTCCGGGGAACGACAGGGTAGGACTATTTCCCCCCCCTCCGGGGAGGGTCTCGGGAACCCCCGCTTTGGTATTTGGGTGTCGCGGGGTTCCTCCGCCCTCCCTACGGGGTATGGAAAACGATCCCCCCTCTGTTCCCCGATCGGCTCAGGCCCCCTACTTAGCCATGTAAATACTGTATATATAAAGAAGTATTTTACACACACGGCCAAAATGAGAAGAACTCAGCTTTCATTCAAATGAAAGAAGTTGTCTATCAGAGAGGGCAATTGCGACGCGCAAGCACCCAGACCGGGGTTCAGGCCTCCGGAGAGAAATAGTCTGCCCTGTCGTTCCCAGGCTCAGGCCCGGCCTGCCATCCGACCTGACCCTGCCTGGGGTTGTGGTTTAAAAAACAAAACAAATATAAACTGCAAACCAGTAAAATGTTGCACGATCTAAAAAGTACGACAAAGCATGCGTCCTCTAAAATATATATAAGTATTTTTATTTTTTTTTTAAATGCACTTGCACTCGTGATTTCTGCATGTATATGAGTAAAACTTTTCTTCTAAATAGGCTTTCTCTTGAGATGGTTTTTCCTTCCTTTATGTTGACCTTCTATCTGCTAACTGCTATATATGCTATATATATATATATATATATATATATATATAAGCAACGTATGCATATGTATGTATGTATGTATATGTATATATAATAATAATAATATATATAATATAATATAATAATATATATATATATATAATATAATAATATAATAATAATAATAATATATATATATATATATATATATATGTATAATAATATATATAATATAAGAAATATGTATTTATGTATAATATTTATCTTTATATATATACATACATAATAATAATAAGAATATAATAATATATTTATAATATATAATATATAATAATAATATATAATATAATATATAATAACTCATATAATATATATATATATATATATATGTAATAATAATAATAGCATAACAATATGTAATATGCATCGATGCATTAATGCATTAATGTATGAAATATCTAATATGCTCAATACAAAATTCAAATTGTTTTATTGCTTTAATATATGTAATAATAATATATATATATATATATATATATATATATATATATAAATATAAATTTATATATATATATATATATATATATATATATATATATATATATATATATATATATATATATATATATATATATATATATATATATATATATATATATATATATATATATATTCTGGCATTCCTCCTCCTCCACCTTCTCCTCTCAGGTGTCCTATGTCTTTGCCTGTGATTACATTTGATCGGGTGCATGGGCTCCTGAGATCTATGAACGTTAGGAAGGCGGGTGGCCCGGATGGCATTCCCCCCGGTTTAACGAGTGTGGCGCCAGCAGGAAGACAATTTTAAAGTTCGACTATATTCTCTATGTCTCAATACTAACACTTTCCCTCAGTGTTGGAAGCACGCACATGTCCAACCTATTCCGAAAAAAGGAAGCCGCTCTGATCCTTCCAACTATCGCCCTATAGCTCTCACCTGTATTCTATCTAAGATCTTTGAAACCCTTCTCAACTCTCACTTTTTTGACCATCTGGAATCTCATTCTCTTCTTTCCGATCGCCAGTACGGCTTTCGGCGTTCGAGATCTACTGGTGATATACTTTCCTATTTAACCGATTTATGGTTTTCCGCCCTTAGGAACTACGGGGAGACTTGCGTGGTGGCGCTTGACATTTCCAAAGCATTTGACCGGGTGTGGCACGCGTCACTGCTCTCCAAGCTCCCCTCCTTTGGGTTCCTCCTTCTCTTTGCTTACTTATGTCTAGTTTTCTTTCAAATCGCTCAATATCGGCTGTTGTTGATGGGGCGACTTCTTCTTCCTTTTCTGTCAATAGTGGTGTTCCTCAGGGTTCTGTACTTATCTACCTGATACCTCTTTTCATTGTGATCTTCTCACCTGCATCTAACTCTATCCACTCATATGCCGATGACTCGACCCTTCATTCTTCAACTCAATTCAATTCTGCTCCCTCTTTTACTTCTAGAATTGCCTCTCGTCTTAATCTTTCCGATTCTATTCTCGCTGATCTGGATAGAATTTCCGGGTGAGGTCGTCTCAACCTTGTGAAATTCAATTCTTTAAAAACTCAACTTCTTCAAATCTCCCTCTCTAAGACACCTTCTAACTTTCCTATCTCTTTCGACGGTTTTCTCGTCTCTCCTGTTGACAATATAAACATCCTTGGCCTTAACATAAACAAAAAAATGGCTTGGAAACCTCACATCACAACGGTTGCTATGGCGGCCTCAAAGAAACTGGGAGTTATATTTAGACTGCGAGACTTTTTCCTCTCCACAGTTACTCCAGTTAAGGGACTCATCCGCCCTTGTATGAATACTGCTCTCGCTTATCTGGGGGCTCAGGTTTCACCGGCTTCTGGATAGGGTCAGTCAAAGGCCAAAAGGTTTATAAACTCTTCTGTACTTTCCAGTTCACTTGACCATCTATCTTTGCGGCGCGATGGTTGGTGCTTTATCTTTTCTGCCAGGCTGCCGCCGGCGGCGGGGGGGTCGAGGGAGCTTTCCCACTCGCGTACCACCACCTTTAAGACGCCCTCGTAGCACAAGGGGTGCTGTGTCGGCACATGAGTTTTGTGTTGATATTAGCAACTCCAGACTTCGGTTCACTGGTGCCTCGCTTCTTTCCTGCCACCTCTGTTCTGTGGAATTCTCTTCCATCTTCTGTGTTCCTACTCAATTTAATCTCCCTCACTTTAAGCCCGCGTCTGTGCTCATCTGCGTGATTTGGTTAGTTGATAGTTTTGTTGATTTTAACACCCCCTCCTTGAATAGGGCTTTGCCCGTGAGCGGTGGTGATAAAAAAAAAAAAAAATTATAAATGAAAATGGATCTTTATTTTTATTTAAAATAGTTATTCAATTTTCATGATTTTTTATGATGATACTTTTCAGGATATACTAAATTAAAGTTAAGTGAATTTTGTTTTAATTAATAAAATTGTCGAACGAAAATCAAACTTCCCATAATAGAAATGGTTTAAATCAATTTATTTTTATTCAAGAGTTTTTTTAAATATTAGATTTTTATGTTTGTTTTTTTTTTTTTTTGTTTTTTTTTTTTTTTTTTTTTTTTTTTTAAATTTAAGAATTTTCAAAAATTAAATTTAAACTGAAAAAAAGAAAGTTTTCTTAGTACTGAATTAATATTTTATCGAGTGTGACTGTAGCTGAAGGGTGTGTTCCATGGTAAATATTGTTTAAAGATCTTGAATATTCTTCAAGTGAAGTATACCACGAATCAAGATCTCTATAAATCCTGCTACAGCGAGACTTAAAGATATATGGTAAAGGTAGGTGTTCCCGGACAAACACTAGTCGCTCCCTTCGATGCTTCCTGGTGTGTCGTGGTCCTATGGCCGGCCTCCGTGGCAGCAAATTATGTTCCGTGAGGCGTCGACGTATTTATCACTCACACGGGTCCCATGTATCTCATGCAGCTATATTTGAAGGTGCCTACAATAGCAATTGCTGTTGTAGGGCGCTTTCTTACTGCCAGCATACGCAGAAAACGATCTTGAGTGCTCCTGGGTATCGTGGTACCGTGCAATGGTTGTGTGCGCTACACCAAACCGTCGACCGAGTTCACGGTACCCGTACCCCTCGGCACGGAGGGTGGTAATCTGTACGCACTCATCACGTGTTAGTCGACGCGC
This sequence comes from Trachelipus rathkii, assembly GCA_015478945.1. NCBI lineage: Eukaryota > Metazoa > Arthropoda > Malacostraca > Isopoda > Trachelipodidae > Trachelipus > Trachelipus rathkii. Next base: position 20,685 of record JABUQX010080924.1, read on the forward strand.
AATCCTTTCCATGGTTGTAGCTGCTAGATTCACACCTGAATGGACCACGTACTCAACATGCCCCCTCTATAACCTTCCCCCAATCGCTAAAGTTGGAGTTACGTGGTTTGTCATTTACCTTAATTATAGCGATGGCGGACTATACACCCCCAACACTATTACGGCGTTGTATACTGTCCCCCTGATGCTATGTTATTTGCATAATAAAGTTACACAGCGTTCTGGTCCTTTCTGTAACCTGTTAACGTCATATGAGCCAGTGATGCATTAATTTTGACGAGTAGTATATATATATATATATATATATATATATATATATATATATATATATATATATATATATATATATATATATATATATATATATATATATATATATATATATATATCAATTAGAGATGTGTATATATATATATATAATATATATATATATATATATATATATATATATATATATATATATATATATATATATATATATATATATATATATATATATATATATATATATATATATATATAAATATATATAATAATAATAATATATATCATGCGATATTACTCATACATAAAGTTAGTAACACGCGTATAATGCGCGATTACTGCTGAACGGTGCCAGGATACAACATATATATATATATACTCTTTATTACATATATACTATATATATATATATTCATATATATGTATATATATATATATTTCTCACTGCATATATATATATAATAATATAATATATGTATATACAGTAAACTTGGCTCATGGTTCTTGTGCGAGAGTTAGCTATTTTGTATATATATAATATTGTAGCAGCTTAGTATAATATATGTAATAATAACAGCAACAACAACAACAACCACAACAACAAATATATCATATATAGTATATATATGCTATATATATATATACTCTTCTTCTTCTCTTTCTTCCAGCAATAATATATGTATATATGTAACAACATATGCCAGCTGCGTAACAGCCCATATACTTTATATATATATATATATATATATATATATATATATATATAAATATATATATATATATATATATATATATGTTTCTATATATATATATATATATATATCTCATATATATATAATATACTCTATATATATATATATATATGTATATTATATATATATATATATATATACTATATATATATAATTGATAATCACAAATGAAAATGTTTTGAAAAACGATCAGTTAAAATTGCAAAAATGATCGAAATTTAAGGGAATAAATGTGAAGCTCAAAAGGAAAGAAAAAAAATCAGACACTGAGACTCGCAGTTGTTTTAGCTCAACGTAAGTTTGATAAGCTATAAACACGGACAACATCTCTCGCTCGGATTACACAGTAAAAATTTACACTATAGAGAGATTTTCGGACACAAAAGATTTTTCAAGTTCCTATTATTTTCTATGGAATAAATTGTTCGACAAAAATTATATATATATATATATATATATATATATATATATATATATATACAAATATATATATATATATAATAATATATATATATATATATATATAATATATATATATATATATATATATATATATATATATATATATACAGGCATATATATATGTATAATATATATATATATATATATATATATATATATAATAATATATATATATATATATATATATATATATATATATATATATATAAAAAAATAAAAATATTATGTATGTATAAATATTTATATGTATACCTTAATATATATATATATATAAAGGAGAGAGAGAGGTTGCAAAAATCTTTCATACTGTTTAGTGTAGTTGTAGCTTGGTTCCGAAATTTTTGGGGGGCTGCAGTTCGCAGTTCAGCCTATGGGCGAGCCGCCACTGTATATATATATAAAGAAATCACAGTATATATGATTTCTCTATATTATATTTGATTCTTTGATTTAAAAAAATACGGCATAATTTCTAAATGCTCACTTATGAAAAAATAAAAAGCACATAATTTAAGAAATATGAGAGAACATTGCCTCACTATCGCTGATAAACACAATTTCAACTGATGATCATTGACGATGTTTTATTACAAGGTAATTTAAAATCATGTTTCAAATATGAGTTTTGAAGGGAAAATATATTGAATATGAGAGTCGACTCTACAAAAAAATGCATAAACATTACGATATTTGTTACATACTTCTTTATATCTTGCCAGATTTAACAAATTTCTGGAAATAAATGAATTTTTAGTTTTCATTAAATAAATTCGTAAGAAATAGGCTGACGTAGCCCAGTTAAAATATAAAATCTCCCAAAAAGTAGCCCGTAGGAATGCGCCACTTATAATCATCCAATGCGCCAAGTTTGGCGCGTGCGCCAAGGGTTGGCCACCCTTGCCATACGCGGTCTGTTATTTTTCGATATAGTACAAGGTATTTTTAGACAAGTGTCGGACACGGTTTTCCGTACATTTTACTTCGTTTGACGAATTGCTACAACGCTTGGGTAGATTTCATCCGAATTTTTTTTACAACTTTTTGACTTTAAGGGGAGACTTTATCCTCAAATATCATTTCCTTCAAACAAATAAAAGAAAATATTTTTTTGATGAATGACTATTTTCTCTTTAATTTTATGAAAAAAGAAAAGAAAAAAACTGTTCGTTCTTTTTGGCGGGTGGGGGGAAGAGAGTAATTTTTTATTTTTGAACTTTCACAAAAATGACAATAAAATCTTCAATTTTCAAGATATTTCAATGTTTATTTTCACTAAAATTCTCCAATTTAGTGGGGTAATAAATTTCATTTAGACACCTTCTTTCAAAATTTATTTTCTAATATTTTTTTTTAACAATCTCTGAAAAGTACTTTCAAAATTTTTGAACAAATAACAATCAATCACGTGTGACACCACCTTACAGTTTACAAAAACATTTAAGATAAACGTCAGTCTATTTATAATTTTATATGTAAGTTTCGTACTAAATTTGAAGAAAATAAAACTGTTCGTTTTTTTTAATGATTTTTTTTTGTGATCTCGTGTAAGGAAAAAATGAAATGTTATAAAAAAGCAAATAATCATTTGGAAAAATTAATAAAAATTTGGAAACATTATTTCTTTTTTCAGACGGTAAAAAAAAAAATATATATATATATATATATATATATATATATATATATATATATATATATATATATATATATATATATATATATATATATATATATATATATATATATATATATATACTATATATATAAATATATATATATATATATATATATATATATATATATATATATATAGAAACATTAATTTATAATATATATATATATATATATATATATATATATATATATATATATATATATATATATATATATATATATATATATATATATATATATATATATATATATATATATATATATAGAGTTCAACACACTTCCATGAATTTAAATAAGTACCGAGTTTCAAAGCAGTGATATCGAAGCAGGATATTAGAAAACTGTTCCGAGATGCCTTCTTTTTCTAGGAAGGTGGATCAGACTAGTGGTAGAGCTTCCTGCACATTGTCTAACTGCGACGCTGTTGTCGATGGTTCGAGTCCTGGCGCAAGTGAATTTTTTCTTCGTCCTATTATTGCAAATTTGTCGCAACAAGCATGTTGTGCCCATGTCGGCATTGCTTGACTTTGTGGATGTCTGTCATGGAGCTACCAGCAGAATACCGTGTAGCCCCAACAGGGGTTCCAAGCTCCATTCTGTGGGTTTAAATAAGTACCGAGTTTTAAAGCAGTGATATCTAAGCAGGAGACTTGAAAACTGTTCCGAGGTGACTTCTTTTTTCCGGGGAGGTGGATCGGCTTAGTGGTAGAGCTCTCTCTACATTGTCTGACGGCGACGCTGGTGTCGATGGTTCGAGTCCTGGCGCGAGTGAAAATTTTCTTCGTCTTATTATTACAAATCTCACAACAAACATGTGCCCATTTCAGCGTTGCCTTACTTTGGTTGGTTGCTCCTGTAACCCAGGAACATCCATGCAGAATGCCAAGTAGCCCCAGCAGGTGTCCCAACAACCCTCCTGTCGATTTAAATAAGTTCCGAGTTTCAGAACAGTGATATCGAAGCAGGAGATTAGAAAACTGTTCCGAGATGCCTTCTTTTTCTGGGAAGGTGGATCGGACTAGTGGTAGAGCTTCCAGTACATTGTCTAACGGTGACGCTGTTGTCGATGGTTCGAGTCCTGGCGCGAGTGAAATTTATCGTTGAACTATTCTACACTCTTCTTCCATAATAGCTCTTAATTGATCATTATTAGAGTCCCAACTTCATAAGATGAAACCATCTTCCATCTTTGTGCATCATGATAAAGTTCCTTTAAATGTTGTGGATCATTGCCACTAATAATTAAATTATCAACAAAAAAATTATTCAATAGAATCTGAGTACATGCATCATCCTTATAAGACTGAGCATGATGCTTGATGATATAATTGAGGATGAAAGGCGCGGATGTGAAACCAAAAACAATGGTTGAGTATCGATAAGCCTTTAATTGACCATTACTTCTCCAAAAAAAGCAAAAGCGATTGCGGTCTTCGATAGATTTTAACTTAATCTGAAGGAAAACTTGCTTTATATCTGATAGCATAACAAACTGATTAGATCTGAACCGGAATAAATGTCCTAATAAGGAAGACACTAGATTCTGGTCCCAGTATAGCGCCTCATTTAGAGAAGGATAAAGAGTTGTTTTTAAGAGACCAAGCTTGAACACAGGCCGACCTTTGTTGATACTTGTTCATCAGTTTTTATAACAGGTATGTGGGGAACCCAAATATAATTTTTTATATTCAGAGGGAGATACTTAATACCATCAGCTAATTGTTGCTGAAAGACATCATCCTAGGCTTTAACTAAATCTTTTCTTTATTTTCTAAATTTTCATGAAACTCTATTAAGCACTGCAGAGACAATATTAAGTTTGATGGCAACAAAGGGAAGTTTATCTTTCAATTCCATGGAAGATCTATATGATATTTTTCCGTGTCTTTGAACTCTATACTACCTTGAATCCTACAATCTGTTCAAATCATCTTCAGTTTATTATTATGCATACCCTCAATACCTAAGGACTCCAATTGAACATGTTTTCTAATCCTTGCTCTACCTCGGAATTACTTAGGATATGGCTTAAAGAAAAATAAGAATGTACAGGGTTTAGGACTGCATTAACCAAAGTATGGTTAACCTGCAAATGATTTTTTGATTTTGAACATGAATGTGATTTTGAACAATTGATGGTGGACTTGAAACTCTTATTTGATTATTGCATATAAAATTAGTTAATATTTCCAAATGGAATATAGAACCATCTCTTAACAAAAGGCAGACCACTCCATACATTTAATCAATACTAGGAGGAAATACTCTAAAATCAAGCCATTAAAGCATCTAAATCAAAAAATGAGTTAACTATAGCCAGAATCAACCAATTTGTAAGATTTATTTTCTTAAATTAATTAGAGCCTGATCTATGAACTTAATCTCATAAACTTAATTGAAGATCCCTCATCAACCAAAAGAGGAAGGTGAAACAAGACTGGTCCATATATACATCAAGGACAGTCTGTTTTCAAACTGCTGGAGGCATAACACCTAAATAGGTTTTTATTTCGTATTGAGTGCTTTGATGATTCTCTACAGATATATTGAGTTTGTCAAAGCAATCTTTTAGAAAGGTAGGATCTCTGTGAACCACAGTCGACTAGGCATCGAACTGAAGCCGAAACTTTACCTCTACCAATCCTTATAGTAGTTGATGGCAACAAATATAAATTGTTGGTACTTTGGCTAAAACTAGACATCCATTTGTGAGAGAGGAACTTTTCCTTTGCTTACAAAGAGCAGTAATATGACTTCTTTTATTGCAAACTTGGCAACTGAAAGATAGTTGCTCCTCAAGCCCAAGACACTGATCTGCAACATGTTTAGAGCTTGAACATTTACTGCATAGATTTATCTCATGACACCTTAATTCTTAAACATACGTTTATAAACATTGCATTGGTCATCCACATGACCTTGGGTATGAACAAAAACTTATATTGATTTTGAATAACCTTGATTTTAGAAGTGGAAGAACCAATACTATGAGAAGCTTCATTTCCACCAACTTCTATTAGTTTTGAGTTTTGAAATTCTGCAAAGCAGAATGGAATCAGGCCTACTATTAGATTTTAAGGACTCATTCGTTTAAATTTTCATAATTTTAAATGATAATTAGTCTTATCCGAAGCATTCTATATTTTTAAATTTGACAAATATATGGAAGGAATTTGATTGAAATTTTGACCTTTATAATGATTTGACTTTTAACAATATTTTTTGATAACTTCATTGTAGCTGTTAAATATTTGATTTAAATCAGGGTATTGGTATTCAACTTGCGAGTAATTTCCTTTACTACCACATTAAGTAATTTTGATAAAACTATGTGACTAAGTACTACTAATCCTGTAGACTCCTTCAAGATATTTGAGCGTATAAACTCTCAAGTTCAATATTAATTTCTGATATCATTTAGTAAACCCTTGTCGCATAACGTGTCAAAGCAGTTTTAAATAAATTATTTTTTTAATAATTACAATGAATTTATCAGTAAGAATTCCCTATCTAAAAGTCTAGAGCTTTATTTTAATAAAGAAAAGACTTTAGTTTAGTTTATCGATAAACTCTTAATTTATTTTATTAAGCAGAGAAGAGTAGTATTATTTAGATATTTTTTTAATTTTCTTTAGAAAATGTTTCTTTTTGAAATGAAGGTTTTACAAGCAAACTTATCAGTTTCATTCCCTCAAAGAAATCACAATCTATAGCTCTTAAGAACAGATTCACTCAAATGAGAGCAAGTATTTTCTTGAGGGGTTGAATTTTGACCCCTTTTAATTTAATTCACCTAATTTATGATTTTTTATCGAGCATTGGTACTGAATCTGATTACACAACTCCTCATTATGAAACTCAGGAATTAGGGAGTCAACTTCCTTATCATTAATTTTTTTTATAATATTTGTATCCTTTTGTTTAATATCTTTTAACAAGGACTCTACTTCCTCCACAAGATCCTTTACATAAACTGCATCCTTATCTTTATTATTGTCTATAGGCCTACTCTCTATCTGACTAAGATAAATATCTACTTATGCCTTGAGGGATGAAATGGCTTGAACTATAGGTTTAGATTTTTTATTAACTTTATCTAGAAGGGCTTGTATCTCTGGATCAGATATTTTCGCTGAAATTTGGCTAGAATGACCCAAGGACAAATGAAACCTTGAAGAAAGAGGAGAAAATGAAAGATTTCCTAGCACCAGGCCAAAGTATTTGATTTGAATTTTGAAAGGGTCTAGAAGACAAAAAATTTTTTTAATTTTGAGGTTGAAAATGATCTAGGTCTACTAGGCCTAAGTTTGAGCTTGATTTTTTTAGGAAAACACTAAAAAGGAATGGTTGGGCAATGAGGCATTGCTTATCTAACTCTCATACTTAATTTTTTATTAAATACACTAGGACTAACTAAGCTTAGTACAAAAACACCAATAGTCTAGTCTCGATAGGCCCATGTGGCTTCTACCGTCTCTTAAAAATTTTCTATGTTAAAATAAAAACCTTAATTTTAAATTAATTTTGTACTAATAATACACAAAGTATCATAAATGATGAGCCTCAGAGTTGGCTAGATTATAATTTGCAATATTGAAAGGCACGAGTTATCAATGACTTGCAACAAACCCGTTCGTTGAGACCAATATAGATTACACAATTGACGAAAATTTAGTCTAAAGCAGATTTAATTAATGAACGTAAATTCTTTGAAAGATTTTATGACTAAAAAAGTTAATATATATAAAGCAATTGTGTATCTATATTAGCCTTACCTGAATTTGTTGTTTTCAAAGATTTATGACGTCCGCTGGTTGAGGAGAAGTTTCTTGTGAGCCCTAAGCATAACTCAGCCCTTTGCTTTGTAAAACCCTTAAAAACTTATTAAACATTTAGTAGGTAAAACCCTTGCGTCACGAAAGATAAGCAGATCTAGAAGAGGAAAAGAGAAATCAGAAAGCAATAAGATTGAAGTAAGAAACTTCTGAAAAACCGACCTGAAGACTATAAGTACCATCTTTACACATTCCCTTTACATTTTTTGAATAGTTAAAATTGCAATTTCAACAATAACCGCAGCCACATATCTAAGACCTCTCAGTAAATCAGTACCTGTAAGACCTCGTATGCGTTTCTTTGCGCGTCCCTTAGGATGAATTCTTGATAATGTTACCCAATATTGAAAATTTAGAAACTTTACAAGATTTCCTTTTCTATTATAATAAATAAAACTCAAAATCACAATGCAGCATACATGCATGCTTAGTTATTGAGAGAACAGAGGACTGGAAAATTGCTTATTCCTTTTATAAGTAAAGTAGGATACACAAAATATAGATACTTCTGCGACACTAGAAAACTCAGTCCCCGCTCCGTTGATATGACCACAGCAACTTAAAATCGTCAGTAGGTGCTATAACCTTGATTGGGTGAAAAAAGGGTTGATGATAATAATACCTAGAATTAGGTTTTTAATAATAAAAGGTTGATAGCACAAAATGCAGACATAAGACAATTACCTCACAAACCCTAATTACATCTTCTGATATTTAAACCTCCTTGGTGCCATAAACAACCACGAACAATTATGCGCCGCTAGGATCTGAAAGTGAATTATCTCCTTACTCGTACAGTATTAACTATGAAACTTTGATGACCAAATTGACGAATTACTACACTGCTCGAACAAAAGACCTGAATAAATATTAGTCCGCTAAAAATCAATAAATAAAAAGATCACATGACTTATTCATAGCATACATTCAACGCATTTTTATATTCTCATATATTAACTACGTAAAATAGCCCAAAAAATCCAGAAGATGAAGCTATATGTGGAAAGTAGTACCGATCATACAGAGTCCTCTCTATAATCCACCCATCGAAAGAAGAATGCAATGTAAATACCATTCGCAATTACGTTAAACTCCTAATATTACAAAATAAGATAATATTCCTGTGAAGAATCTCTTTGACACTTGAGCAGACAGTCCTGATCATAAGAGGTCTTTCTATTAGAACTGGATATGAGCTTAGTAGATTTGATCTGAGTTGAGTAGTGAATTTATAACTGAAGTTGAAGGATATGTACATCTATCAATAAGACAGTATCACTAAACATTTGAATAACTAATTGAAATTATTGAAAGGATCAACTCGATCGTAATTTTATTGTTTTGACCATCATGTAATTAGGAGGAGACAACTGCTTTGCTTACAAGCATCAGTTTCTCCACTTGGAGTACAGAGTTGGGATAATAGATAACTCCAATGGATAGAGATGACAAATAAGAATAGTGACAGGTTTGTCCATCTTCCCCTATTTAATAACACACTCCTGATTTTATTGTCATCACTAACAATGACTTCCAGAACTCTGCCCAAAAGCTCAAGAAGGTCTATAGGCCATGTTAGAGTGTGAATTAGAACTTATATTACTCCAACCTTAATTTCTGTT